>CAODLS011322243.1:0-16242 GCA_948243855.1 Flueggea neowawraea | reverse complement strand
AAAAATTATTAAAAAAATCTTTAGAATAAAATATATTATTGGTATTATAGTTAATTATTGAATATAACAAAATTTACAAACCAATTGACGGGATAAAATAACGGATTAAAAACAAAATTTTGAAAAAAAAAAAGAAAACATGAAACCGAACCGGCGGTTAAACCGATTAAAATCGGTTAAAACTAAAACCGAACCGAACCAAAACTGGACCAAACCGTAAAAACTACGGTTTGGTTCCGGTTCCTATATTTGACAAACCAGAACCGCCGGTTCCGGAACCGGCAACAACTCTACATGCAACTACCCGCAAGTACTGATTGCACAGTGCTACTTTTTTTAAGAAATTAATTTTTGGATCTTTGAGATTTGTTTAATTAGAAAGTCAGTCCTCATTTTTCTTTAAAGTAAATTAATCCTTCATATGTATTTTTAACTGACAGAATTAATAAAATTAGAATATTATCATATTATCCTCCCTTAAATTCAAAACCCACAGCTATTTTAAACAAATTTTCTCTCTCTATCTCTCAAAATCCATTACTCTCTCTGTTTCTCTCTCAGCAAGTCTTTTCCCTCTCTCTCTGACGGTTTCACCTCAACAACCAGATCGCGTCGAACATTGAAGAGGCGGTTTCTCGTCGGTGTTCTAACACGGTGGTGTCATTGCCCTTATTCGCATATGAGGATCGGTAAACGCGGCGGTGGGAGGAGTAGGTAGAGGGGTATACACTCTCGAAAAGCTTCAAGGCGTGATGTATGTGTTGACGCTGACAAGGACGAGTACATAAACCTGGACGAGTTCGTTCACCTTTGCGGGTCGACAAGGACGGGTGCTTAATAGGCTGGGAAAGAAGTGTATTTGCCTGACTAGGTTTTGGTTTTTAGGAATTGGATTGGGGTTGGATTTAGGGTTGATAATCTGTTCACTCACCTCTCTCTCCCTCTATGCTTCTTCTTCGTTGACCACCATCTCTCTCCTCTCCATCCCCAGAGTTCGCCTCTCTCAGGTCAGATATGTCTCTCTTCAGTTTCTCTCTGTTTCGATCTGTCTTTTTTTTTCAGGGAAAAACAAGTTTTTGATTTGGATTCGTGTCAGATCTGTTTAAAACGCGGCGAACCCTTTGATTTTTTTTTTTATTTTGATTTCAGATTCATTTCGATCGTTGTTGGGACTGATTCATTTCTCCTCTCTCGTTGTTGCACTGTGTGGTTCCTAAACTTTATATTGATGGTTCTTGTGTTGTTAATGGTCCATTAGTCCCAATTCCTTCACCAATGTCGAAAGTTTCACCTTATCCTCTGGAGGTTGCAAGAAGGCATGGGCGAATCAATGCTCCAAGTATGTTCGGTTCATTCGCAGAGAGAATCATTCAAGTCATGGTGTTGATGGAAGTGAATCAAATGAGGACCCTTGAGAAATCTAGGTGGAATTGTTTTGTGGGTTTTCTCGGAACAATCTCAATTTGAGAGTTTGATTAGGCTCTAACTGGTTGTGTTCTTTGTGTGATCAATGTATCTTGAGCAATGTATTCTCGTAAAATTGACCTACTGCGTCAATCTATATATACATGTAATCTTTTTGATCTTTTGAATGAAATTGATGAAAATTTTTCTTGTCAGAGCTTATTCTATGCAGATTAATTTGTTATGTTAGCAAGAACACAACTCTAAACACAATCTGAAAAACCCAGAAATTTTCATCTTCAATTTTTTTGTTTGCAGCTGTGAGATTTCAACTTGAGGAATTGAGATGAGTTTCTATTAATCGATTTCATCTTCATGTACAAAAGAAAATAAGATATGAAATGATTTTCTGTTAGAATCGTGAACTCTTGCTTCTCAGAAGATCAACATCATCTATGGCTTTCCACTCAAATTTCCAAACCAAATTAGCCACAAAATGCTTTGAAATTCCAAGAAAGAGAAAAAAAAAGTAAAAGAAAAGGAAATTAGAGTTTCTTATATATGATAAAATAGATTAGGAGTATTTTTGTTTTTAAATTTTTATTTAAAGTGAACTAGACGACACGTCAGCAATTTACTAGTAGTTAATGATAGACCACTAACAGAAGAATTTAAGTGCAACCCAGTTTTTTAGCTTAAGAATGTGTATGCCTTTCGCTTAAAATTCGTGGACTGACCTATTAATTAAGATAAATCTCAGGACCCAAAAATTAATTTTCCTTTTTTTATTAAATAGAATTGTAATATATGAAATAGTTATAATATGGGTGCCTCAACTTTAAAAGAAGTGGCTTATATACCTAACGGGTTCGGTTGCATGGTAATTAGGATTGTCTAATACTCTTACATAACAATATTCTGCAATTTTAACTACCCAAACTTAAAATAGTAGTTAAAATTGTGAAACCAAAACCTAATATGCTAAGGAGAGATTTAGAGAAGTGATAATTATACCCTGCACGTAAAATTGTTTCCAATATTTAGAGAGCACGTCTTACTTATGCATATTACACTTTGATTTCATCAAATTTCTTATACACTTTCTTAATTTTCTCATACACGTTGCGATTTTTTAAGTCAGTATGGGCTCCTTCCTTTATCTCTCTTTTATATTTTATTCTGTTTACTCTCTTCCTCTATTTGTCTCTCTCTATATCCCTCTCTACAATCGCTTTGTCTCTCTTATGTCCTCTATCGTCTTCATTTCCACCGCCTTCAATCTCCACTCTCTTGTCGTCCTTGTCTGTCCTCTTTGTTCTCGGCCTCTTCTGCATTTTTTTCCATGACGTTATATTTGATCTATTTATCTCGTCTATGAATGTGCGCCGGTCAGATTTGACAGTCTCTCTCTCTCTCCCTCTCTCTCTTTTTGTCTCATAGCCTTGAATCTCCTCTGTCTCATTCATCCTCATCGGATTTTAACTTTCTCCTTCGTCTTTAGCCAACAAGATATGTTATTCGTGCGTCGTGCGTCGTACGCCTTAAAAATTGCACTTCTCTGCCATAGATCTAATTTGTTTTTGTGGTTTAAGAAAAAAAAAAAAGAAGGAAACGGGTGACTCTTTGGTGGCAGTTAGGGTTTTTTAGAAACCCTAACTTCTGTCTTCATCTTTCTCATAAAAAAAATTGAAAATTACTATTATTTAGTTTATATGCATCTGTTGGAACATGTTGGCAGCTACATTTGCATTCACTATTATTTACTTTTTTTAAAATCAAGTTTTTGAGTTTCATTTGTGTGACTAATTAAACCATCTGTGAACTTGCTCAATAGGAATCACGTAAACAGAGGAACAAAGGGGGTCAAGGCCCAGTAAGGAATAACACTCCAAATCGCTTCATACATACCTCACAAAGACTGTTTTGAAAATAGTTCAAAACTATAAATGCAGATATAATTTAGTATACATATATATACACTCTATACATATGTAATAGCTTTTCAGAAATCCTTTCGCAAAGGGGTTCACATACAAAGCAATCATAAATATAGAGACGCATAAAATGATTTTTTATTTTCAGAGTCAATATATATATATATATATATATATATATATATATGAGACTAGAACAGAATGTGTGCATGTGGCACTCAGAATAGAGTATGTGGGCTCCGCCACAATCCATATCAAATCATATGCTGGATAAAGACACATGGCTACCAACAACCCTGATAGCTGGGTTTATCAAAGCATTAGTATACCAAATGCCACTACTACTCGTAGCATGGGTGTCCCATATCAAAAAACAAAAATCATTCTAATATATAGTATCAAAACAGAGTATGCGCAGAAGCATCAAAATCAGAGAGGAGATATATAGTATATATATATCAATTTTAAAACAGAATCCTGATTAATACACATGGTCAGTTTATCATTAGACAATCTTTAGTTTAGTCAGATTTCAAAATATGTGTTATACACAACAAAAAATATATACAGTTTTGAGACACAGTCAATGTGTCTGAAGATGTTATTCACTCACCTAGAACTCTAAGTGCAAACACTCGTCAGGCCCTACTCGTCGGTGGCTGGTCTCTAGGGCACGAACAGGAAGTTGAAAAGAACAAATATATATCCACGGATATATCAGAGACAAATCAAAGTGCGGTATTGTGGTAATACCAGATGCATGATATGCAAATGCAAATGCAGACTATCAGAAGATCTCAAATGATCTGTATCGAATGATAATCTATCACTCTAGATCCAAGATCCAAATTCTACGTAAAATTATAGTTTGGTCCTCGACTAGTGAAAACTTACGTTATAGTACCCATGACTTGACAAATTACAAAATAGTCCTTAAACTATACTAGGATAGCTAACTAACTTTTTTGAGCTGTCAGAATCTCTAAATAAGTCCTCGAACTCTCAAAAATCGAAAAAATATAAAATTACAAAATTAGTCCCTAAGGACCCCATCTTACTCAAGTAACATCTTGGCTTACTCGAGTAAAAGACCCCTCATCTTACTTGAGTAATCCAGACATGGTTACTTGAGTTAGACAAACCATTTTTCACTCGAGTAAGCCACACCGGTCACTCGAGTAGGACGAAGCTCCACTTACTCAAGTAATCAAATCCCTTACTCGAGTAAGACACAACCCAGACGAACTCTGAAATCGTGAAACACGATTTAACTGACCAAAATCGATACCAAATACCCACATTGGCTCTAAACAAATCCCATAACACAAATCTAGGGTCAAAACCACCAAAACAACTCGGAATCACCCTAGATTGACCAAAAGCGAAGCTAACCCCAACCTAACCAATGCCTCACCAAAACCGATGATTTAAAGCTTGAATCATGTTACCTTAACCTCAAACAACCAAGAACTAACAATCCTAAGCATCCATTAACTCAGAATCATTCCGAAAATGCAAACACATTTACAAACTTGGCGTAAAGCATGAATCCGAATTTAAAAGCATAAAATGGATGAAATGAAGAGATTAGATATGTAATCTTACATCTAGGAACGAAATGGGAGCTATGGGAAGCAATGAGAACACGTTTCGCACCGATTTGAATGAGAGAGACGAAAATGAACTGAGAGAAACGAAAGAGTTGGGTACTGGTATTTATAGACCCCTGCTCAGAACAGTATTCTCACTCGAGTGACATGCCTTCATCACTCGAGTGACACACCACTTACTCGAGTAACACATCATGTTACTCGAGTAACACTTTTCCAGATGTTCTTCGTGTTCATCCGAGAACACGGCTTACTCGAGTAACACACATGGCTTACTCGAGTAATGCACGAATGCTTACTCGAGTAACACCTCTCACAAATATAAATTCTCAACTCAATACTCGTATCGATCAAAATCAAAACAGAACCGAACAGAAGACTACAAAGAGCCTTACCGGAATCCGATTGGGGTATTACATATAACTTCTTTATATGTTGTTTATAACTTTCAAAGAGTTGTTTATAGGTTGTTTGGAAGTTGTTTACATGTGTTTATAACTTGTTTATATGTTGTTTATAATTTGTTTATATTCAACAACAATGGATATACAAATATTTGTTCAAAGAGTTATTTATAAGTGTTTATAACTTGTTTATATGTTGTTTATAATTTGTTTATAAATATCATTTAAACAACATATAAACAAGTTGTAAACAAATCTGAAAAATGAATAGACTTTAAAAAAAATCCTAAACAAGTTCTAAATAAGTTTTGAATAAATGTAAATAACATATAAACAAACATAAACAACGAATAAACAACATATAAACAATATATAAACAAATATAAATAACATTTAAACAGTATTTTACTGTTTCAAACAAAGCCTAAACAAATTTCAAATAACTCCGTTAAAATGTAAATTTTAAAAATTGGTTCGATACCGCATGTAATTTTGAAAAAAACTTCTAAACTATTAAAAGTTGGCATAATAAATTCATAATTTATATATCTCAGTAGCGTGTATATGTAACTGGCTCTTTAGAGCAACTCCAACCCATAGTTGGAGTTGCGTGAAAACATGAGAATTGTGCTAGGTTGGCTCTCCAACCCAACTCAACTCCCAGCTGAAAAATCAGGGAAGGCACGACATTGTTCACGAGCTATTTTTTTTTTGTTTTGATCTCATTCTTATTTTTTCAAATCACATGATTAATTTTATTTAATAAATAATTAAGAAAATATTATGTTTGTATTTAATTTGTAAAATAATAATAGTAAAAAATATGATTTAAAAAGGATATTGAGAGAATATTCTTTTTTAGAGTTAGAAATAAAGTTGTGGGTTGGAGATATTTTTAGTGAAAATGCTGTATTTTTATGTAAAGTTATTGTAAAATAGAATTTTGAGTTAAAGATGATATTAGAGAAAGAATTGAAAAAATTTGCAACTTCACACACAGCTATACTGCTATACCCAAATTAGGAATATAGATTTTTGAAGACAAAATGTGAACTAACACCACTAGGGGTCTCCAAACGGTCAGTTTGGTAAAATATCAAAAACCAAAAATCAAACATTTTGAATTGAAACTGTTTTAATTTACGGTTGGTTCAGATCAATTAACCAATTATATGATTTTTTTTAACTAAACCACGAATTATAATGACAATTACTCAATTTACGTAAAACAAACACCCTTCCAACTCTAATCACAAAACTTTTACTTCATACAATTTTATGGCCAAATAAGGAATAAAGATTTTGATGATAGATAGTTAAAAATGTGAGCTAAGGACATCTGTTATGATGCTCAATGACTTGGTGAAACACCCACTCTATAGTGGAGTGGATGTTCCATTGAGCAAGATGTTCTGGAACATTCCATTCAAAAGAAGGGTCCACCTAACATGTGATGGACCCTTACGCTATTTTTTTTATTTTTATTTTCTTATAATTTTGTTTAATTATTTAATTTATCATTTATTTATTTTTTATATTCTAAATAAATATTAAATTTAAAAAAAAAATTGAAAGTAGCGAAGACCAAAATTAGTGTTATTTATCATTTTTCTTAACTAATATATTATGTATTAATTTACGAATAGTTTGCTTAATGTATTTTATTTATTTTGGACTTCAAATGTTGTTATTTTATAACATTAAATTTTTAGTATTTACTCACTCGACACTATAATTATGGAAAATTATTTTTTAAAAAATTTTGCATAATTTTTTTATCAAAAATATATTTAAATTAAAATTTGAAAATATATTATCTTAAAAATAATGTATAAAAATAGTATGTTAAATAAATATATTTATTGTGAATTATATATTTGTAAATATTATAAATAAAGAGTGATGTAATTGTGTGGTCCATTGTAAATTATAAAGAAGAATATAATGATAATGTGAAGAGTTTAATGGAGAGAGAGTTTAGTAGAAAGCTAATATGACATAACAATCATTTTCACAATGAGTATAACCATTGTGAATGCCCTAACAATCATCTAACATGGATGGCCCCAAACGACTAGGAATGGCAATGGGTCGGATCAGGGACGGGTTATGGTATCCCTGTCCCTGCGACTTATATATTTTCCCCGACCTCACATCGTAACCTGTCGGGATATGAAAATTAGCTCCCATCCCCTGTTGAAAAACTAATTGTCCCGTCCTCATCCCGCTCCGTTAAATCATTATTAATTTGTTTTGTTTGATTTATATTTTATTATAATTCAAAAAATAAAAAAATAAATATAATTCAAGACATCATATATATATATAATCAACAAGTTCATAACAAAATATAATTAATATATAATATAATATATTATATATTTTATATTATATATTTATACATTATATATATATTTATTTATTATAGGGAGGGGTATGAAACGGATATATTAAATACAGATCCCGTCCCATTTCCAATAATTTCAATCTTGAATTACCGGAAACCCATCCCATTTTCTGGTCAGACATGAAAAAACCCGTTCCATATTGGTTGAATAGGGTCGGTATACCGTGGGTTTGGGATATTTTATCATCCCTACAAACGACTTGACTACAATAGCACGTAGGATATGTGGGTTCCATTCCATTTCCCCTTATTGGCCATAAATCCTCTCCTTCTAAGCCATTGATTTCTCATCACACAAATGCTTCTCTTACACACACTCGCCAAGACACCAACCTGACATTCAACTACACAGCCTTCAAATAACTACTAACCTTACCACTCTGTGGCCAAGACATGGCAGCAGCCTCTGCTGCGATGGCTCTAAGAGTACATTCAGTCGCTGCAACACTCTCTCTTC
This sequence comes from Flueggea neowawraea, assembly GCA_948243855.1. Taxonomy (NCBI): domain Eukaryota; kingdom Viridiplantae; phylum Streptophyta; class Magnoliopsida; order Malpighiales; family Phyllanthaceae; genus Flueggea; species Flueggea neowawraea. Next base: position 8,026 of record CAODLS011322243.1, on the reverse strand, counting down.
GTTCTTCTTCAACACTTTCATCATCACCATCAACTTCTAAGGCTCCTGTCTTGAAGCCTCAGCTTAGAGTAAAACCCACTTCTGTTTCACTCACAGCTTCAACCACCATTTCTCTCTTGGCTCTCTTCTCTCCTCCCCATGAAGCCAAAGCCGTGTCTCTTGCCAAGGACCAGATTGTTTCTTCTCTCACTGAGGTTTACATTTTCAACAAGTTATCTTTTTGCATGACTTTTTTTGGCAATTCCAATTAAACTGTTTGAGGTAAAATGTTGTTTTTTTGGGAAAATTGATAGGTGGAGAAGACGATTGATCAGGTTCAGGAAATGGGTTCTGGTTTTCTGGAGACAGCGCAACGCGTTTTTGGGATAGTAAGTGATGCTGTGAAGCCTGGCGTTGATGCGGCAGTGCCAATTTTGAAGCAAGCTGGAGAGCAGGCATTGAAGGCTGCTTCTCCTGCTGTCTCTGAGGCTTCCAAGAAAGCTCAAGAGGCAATTCAGAGCTCTGGTATTGATACCGAACCTGTTGTCAGTGCTGCAAAGGTCTGAATCTTTGATCTATTAGCTTCATTCTCTTGCATTTGATTGTATAAATTATGATTAGAGCATCATTATTGGTTGGACCCATTTTGGGTCCAATATTTTGACACTTTCATTAGATCTTATATTCCAATAGTTTAAATTTTTATTAGACTCTTGTATGAGATTCTTATTATTTAATTTTTTATTTAATTTTTTTTATAATATATATTACATAAAATATATTTTTTCATACAAATAATTAAATATTTTTCATTAATGAGAAAATAAGAAAATATGTAGTTTACGAATAAAAACATAATTTTTTTCTGAGAATTATGACGGCTAGTTTTTAACGGCTAGTTTTTATAACTGCTAATTTTTTAACGGTTAGTTTTTTACAACGGCTAGTTATTTGAAAAACTCCATAGTAAATTGCACGTGAAAATTAAAATTACATTGGAAAAGTAAAATAATATTACAAAAATTACATTAAAAACTAACAAATTACAACATAAATTAAAAACATGATAAAATATCTATTCTAAATCCATTTAGCTTTAATTCTAGCGCACATATTCTCATTAATGGAAAGTTGAGCTGTATTCATGCTACTAGTGTCCTTCATCATTATTTCATAATCTCTATAAAACATAAATTCTTTGGTCATTGCTACTGATTCTTTTGTCACGAGAATTTGTTCATCTTTCTTTGCCATCCATTTTTCCACGATATCTTCCGAAAGCCATGAGGCACTTGACCCACCCTCCTTAACACGATATTTATTATTGTTGTGTTTATATCTTTTCTAACTCTGGACATTACACAATGTTTATGAGATGACACAATTTCGATATGTAGATACAAATTGACACCCCAAATTAGATCACAATAGAAACACTCATTATTTATATTAGCACTAGGGCTCATCTCATAATCCCGCATAGCTGATTGAATTCACCTATGGCCTCCTTAAGTCACTTCTCATGCTTGTAAGAAGGTGTTAACCCTGGTTTCAGAAATTGATAATTTCTGTTTTGCTGAATCCAAGTTATTGTTTGAAACATATGCTCTCAATTTCTAGGAACATTTTTATACTCATTGATCTTTGTCATTGATGGTTAATCTCTAACAAGTCTCTGTTCTGAGATTTTGTTTACCTATGATTTCATTGTTAAGATGAAACTAATTGAAAGCAATATATTCTTTTTATTTACTAAAATGGATGAGGCCTCTTAATCGCAGACAGTGGCTGATGCTGCACAACAGACCACTAAAGTAATTGAAGTTGCAAAGCCTATAGCTTCATCAACCATTGAAACTATTTCGTCTTCGGATCCTACCGTGATTGTAGGAGCTGCTGGAGCAGCTTTTCTTGTCTACCTTCTCATTCCTCCCATATGGTCTGCCATCTCCTTCAACCTTCGTGGTTACAAAGGTGAATTTTCCGTTTATTTGTCCTAATTGATGTTGTGTTGTTTTTGCACAAATTTTATCTTCCCATGAACGTCGTCTCTAGTTCATGTTTGATTTATGTTAAGCTAATGTCATTTATTAATTTGTCCACTCTCATGCATCTCTAATTCTTCAGGTGAGCTCAGTCCTGCTCAAACCCTTGATGTATTACTATCAACAAACCACTATCTGATCGACATTCGAACTGAGAAGGACAAGGACAAGGCTGGCATCCCTCGCCTTCCCTCCAGTGCTAAGAACAAAATGATTGCAATTCCGTGAGTAAATCTGGTTTCGTCAGTGAATTCATTTCATTCACTGCAATATGCTAAGCTTAAGTACAAATGTTAGGATATTATTAGAGCTAGATGATTGGATAAACAATCAGATTACGTCTAGGTAGTGTTTCATTTGGCCTGTCACTTATAACATGCAATGCAGTCTGCGCATTTTCCTGAATGCATTTTCTTTTTTCGGTCTGCAGTCTGTTATAATCTTATTGAGTGTGGATAAATTGTCTGTAACACAAGTTGGTGTGTCAAGACTCAAGGGATGTTAAAAATATTTTATATTCTAAGAGTCAATCCATTTGGGCATCGTCTTTAAGTTACTTCTGTCTAATCTTGCATTTTTCCTTTCCTAAGTCATTGTCACCACAAATGTTTCAGTTTGGAAGAATTGCCGAGCAAGTTAAGGGGAATTGTCAGGGACACGAAGAAAGTTGAAGCTGAAATAGCAGCTTTGAAGATATCATATCTCAAGAAAATCAACAAAGGCTCCAACATCGTTATAATGGATTCGTATGTTCTCTTTTCCAGTTGCCTGTTGTAATGTCTTGATATATGCAGATGCCTTGTATGCCGAAAACTTTTGCTCTTCTTTCTTAAGTTTAATGGTCAATCTCTTTCTGCAGATACTCTGATTCGGCAAAAATAGTAGCAAGAACATTGACACGTCTGGGCTTCAAGAACTGCTACATTGTAGCAGACGGATTTTCTGGAGGCAGAGGATGGCTGCAGAGTAGGTTAGGAACAGATTCATATAACTTCTCATTTGCCGAGATTCTTTCACCGTCACGGATAATCCCTGCAGGAGCTAGACGTTTTGGTACAACCGGCACAAAGCTGCTTCCTGGCGCTGATTAATTTCTTTCTTCTTTTTTTTTTTTTGGGGTTCCTTTGAACACACTTAATCCTTGAATGTGAATTCTCAGATTAGAGTAGTCCTCTCAGAACATTATTTGTAATTCTCTTGCCAATGTAGTAAAGTGATTCTTTTTTGCCCCTACTCGATCTTTTCATTTTGTCTAGATTCCGTTGCTTGTGTTTATCTCATGAAGTATATTCCAAAGAGTTCAGGGTTGGAAGAGTTAACATTGCTGATTAATCCTAACATTCCTAACTGTTCTGCCAAATATTTGTCTAGGAAACTGGCAATTAGATGATAACTTTGCTCCCACACCTTTACCATCTAGGCAAGCACTGATGATAGTTGATTACTCTCAAACATGAAAAAAGGAAAAAAAAAGAAAAAATAAATACTGATTATTAAACCTATTTTTTTCATTTGGAATTAGAATTACAGATAATTTACTATAAATTAGCAAACCGTTATTAGATTTAGTTTAAAATTTCATTTATGCACGAATTGTGCACCATCAGTGCACTTGTGTACACGATTTGTGTACTTATGAACTAATCAGTTTAAAATTAAATTCGTAAATCTTTGTGCACCATTTTATGCACAATTTGTGCACTAGTATACACTTACTTTTGGCAAAAAAATATTTTTAAGCTAATTTGACTTAAAATACTATTAAATAAATTGAAATTAACTAAATCAGTTTCAAAAATAATTTGTAAATGGTCTGTGCATCGGTTTTACACATTTTAAGTCTTCTGGTATTGATTTTTCTCTAATTTCTTGCAAGAGTTTACCAATATCTGGAGGATGAGTGCAATGTTTGGTAATTATGCAATTAGTTTGTTTAGTTTAAAAATTTGGTATATTAAACTTGTATGGAAAACATTCCCAAAAAAATTCAATTTAGCACACCACTATAATGAAATGACAGTTGACCATCAGACCAGAAGATTGACGTCACACGTCAGTAGCTGTGTAGCTCCTTCCTCTTCTCAAAATTGTCACGCAACAGCTTCTTATCATCACACTCACAATCATCGTCTCCATCGTCCTCGTCTCTCACATACAGACATGGCTACCAACTACAAGCCTCTCAACTCCATCACCGTCTTCGATATTACGGCTCTCGGAATCCCCTCTTCACAAGCACATGATCTCCACAGACGCATCACCGATATCATCGCTAACAGCTCCTCTTCTTCCGCTTCTTTATGGTCTCAAATCTCCACTGGGGTCCTCACTCCCGACCTTCCCTTCTGCTTTCATCGCTTGATGTATTACTCTTGCTTCATGGACTTCGGAACTGACCCACCTGCTTGGTCACCTAACCCGTATGCGGTTTGATCACAACTGTTATTCGTTTTTGTGTTTTAATGATGAAGTTTTTATCTTTTCGAGTTTCTAACAATTGGGTTGATCTTTGTTACTGGAAGTCGAATTTTATTCATTCTATGTAGTTTCATTCGCTAAATTTCAGACTTTTTAAAGTTTGTTTAATTGAATTGTGTTGTTTCTTTTGTCGTTATTGGTTTGTAAGTAGAGAGAGTGCATTGTTTTCGAACGTCGGGCAGTTGTTGGAGAGACGTGGAACAGAGTTTTTGGGTTCAGCTTATGCCATCTTCAACCGACGCTGTAAAACGTAAAGGAAGCGTGTTTGGCCCAACTCTAAATCTCAACCAAATTTAATGTTTTATTACAGTAGAATGTTAAGCGTGGTATGTAATAAACTGTAATTTTTTTTTATATTTTATCTAATGCCAAAAAAATTAATTTCAATTAAATTTAATTTATTTTAAATTAATATCAATTAATTACAATCATATAAGTATTAATTAAGTATTTGACTATTTTATATTATTGTATATATTTTGTTTGGATTTTTTTAACTAATTAACTATTTAATTTGTATATCTAAATACAATATCAAGTGATAATTTAATTTATTTATATAATTATATTAAAAAATAAAATTATAAAAATTAAAACAAGTTCATAAACTAGAAAATAAAAATACAGTAGATTAATATTAGAAGACATAATACAATATACTGCTAACTAAATTTTGAATAATTATGTATAATTATATTTTTAATGTTTTTATGTTGTGTGTATTTTTTTTAAGTTAATCGAAGTTATGTTTATTTGTGCTTTTATTATTAATTTTTAATTTCAAATATATGACGATTGATTATTTTTTATATTTAAATAAAATATATTATTATTAATTCATAATTAAAAATAATTTTTAACAATTAATTTTGTTTATCAGATGATAAAAAATAACTAAGTTTATGTTTAGTTTATGGAAAAATAATGATTGAAAATAGAGTTAGAGAGAATATTTCGAAAATATTCTTTTTTAGAGTTGGAAATAAAGTTTTGGGTTGGAGATGGCCTTACGAGATGGAGCAGGAAACACAGCTTTTTGCATGGCAGCTGCATCAGGCAAGGTGGAACTCGCGAAAGTTATGATGAAAGAAGACAGTGGTCGGAATGCTGGTTTGGCAATGACAAGAGGTAGAAATAACGAGCTACCACTTTACATGGCCGCTTCACAAGGCCATAGAAAGATGGCTTGGTACCTTTATATGCTAACTAAATATAAGTTGCTGAAGAAGGAAAGAGACGATCATTTCTACCTGGAGGATACACACATTGATAAGCAAGAAATATTTGTCACTTTGATCCACACTGGTATATACGGTGAGTAATATATAATTAATTTTTTTCTTTAATTTGAATTTCTATAATCATCTAAGTTCTCTTTAGGTACAAATGCAATTATATTTTATCATTTTTACAAACTATAGTTAGACACAATTTTAGTATCATTGAATTATAATATTGTATTGTTTAGATACTAAAACTTATCTCTGATGGAAGATATTTTGAAAAATCATTAAGATTTTCCTTATAAAACAATTGAAAATACTTTTTATTAGAAGAGAATTAGGATTCCATATACTCTTGAACTGCACAACTCATATATACCTAACCATTTCAACTAGATATATTAAAGTGTCAAAGAAAGGAACTTTAACATATATATGAAGTTTTTTTCCTGGTAGATGTTGAATTGGATATGGTAAAAGAAGACAAAACATTAGTTATTGCTCGAAACAGACGTCAAGAGACAGCATTGCCAAAAATCATGTCTTTCTGCAAATATCCGTCGTCCAGAGCAGCTTGGAATGTGGAACAGATGCATCGACTCCTGTTAGTTCCCCATTTTCCCTTTAAATTCATTCTTTCAAATTTTCAATTGACAATATTATATTACTCGAGATGATCTAATTTTGCCAAACGTAAATTCTTTTTCAGTTTCAAAAATTTCTCAAAAGAAAAGCTATATGCATGAAAAGGCCGTTGATTTAGTCAATTCCATCTGGGATGAAATAGTAACGAAAGATGATGAAGAGATTTCAAGATTGATTGGAACACCTTGGCGTCTAATCTTCGTTGCAGCGAAAAAGGGAATGTTGAATTTCTAAGGATACTTATTGATTCGTTTCCTTACTTGATATTCAATGTTTATTTTCATGGAGATATCATCTTCCATATTGCTGTGAAACACCGCCACGAGGAGATATTCAAACTATTACGTGAATTTGGTTCAATCAAACATCGGATTACTTCCTATAGAGACAGTGAAAGAAATAATATATTGCATTTAGCCGCCAAGTTACCATCTACAGCTAGTCGACTACAAGTGGTACCAGGAGATGCTCTACAACTACAACGTGAATTAATATGGTTTGAGGTGAGTGTATTTTTATGAATTATAGCCTTAGCTATAAAAAAAATACAAGTATTTTCCTACATCCAATCAATGATAATAGTTTTCCAGAGATTAATCTTGTTGTCAAGTATGTTTGCACAACAGTTCCATTTCCATCACACTGAAAAAATGAAGGGAAAAAAATGTGTACATAGATTTGCAAATATTTTTGTTTGACAAGTACATTTGCTTTTTCATTAGACTTTCTTTTTCAATGTTATACATGCCATTATAAGCACTATTGTGAATTTTGTAGTGCATATGTCACGAACTGTAGGAAGTGAAGGAAATTGTTCAATCGTAACCGCTTCTTGAAGCAGAAAACAAGGATGATCAAACCCCAGAAGTTTTGTTCATAAAGTCTCACGAGAAATTAATGGAAAAAGGGGAGGAGTGGATGAGAGGAACTGCAGACAAAGTATGCTTGTTGCAAAATCCGTTGCCAAAATCGTTATTTAAATCTATTAACGTGTGTTTAAATTGGCAGAGAAAAGAGATGTATACCGACAATTATATCAAGCCGCACTCAACGGCAACTGGAAACTGAAAATGAGCAAGGAATTAGTTACAGCACTAAAATTACCAAGAAAGACGAGACTGTTCTTCATATAGCAGTGGCCGCCGACAAACAATGTTTTGTGGAACAGCTAGTTAAAGTGATGACTTATGAAGATCTAGCCATACGAAATGCAGCAGGAAACACAGCTTTTTGCTTGGCGGCTGCATCAGGAAAGGTGGAACTTGCGAAAGTTATGATGAAAGAAGACGGTGGTTGGGATGCTGGTTTGGCAATGACAAGAGGTAGAAATAACGAGCTACCACTTTACATGGCTGCTTCACAAGGCCATAGAAAGATGGCTCGGTACCTTTATGAACTAACTAAAGAGTTGCTGAAGAAGGAATACAATGATAAGCAAGAAATATTTGTTACTTTGATCCACGCTGGTATATACGGTGAGTAACATATAATGGTTTTTCCTTTAATTTGAATTTCTATAATCATCTAGGTTCTCTTTAAGTACAAATGCAATTATATACTTGATTATATTCACAACTATTGGAAATATGACTTGAACATTGTAAAGTCAAAATTAGTTGTAAATGTGGCCGTCTATTAAGGAAGAAAGTGGATTAT
>CAODLS011322189.1:0-10256 GCA_948243855.1 Flueggea neowawraea | reverse complement strand
CTTCTTTGAAAACAATTTGCACATTGTTTGAAATATTTTGAAAATATCATTTCTCCCCCTATTAAAAATTATTTGTGCATAATTTTTAAAACTTTGTTTTGCAATTCCGAGCTTTCCAACGTGTTTTGCTTTAACTCAAATGTTTTGCACATCTTCAAAACACAAAAGGAACTTAATGTTGATTACCCTTAATCCAACACTTTGGTCCCTACATGCTTGTCATTTTGTTGCCGAGCAAAGTGCCACGGTCATGGACTTCAGCCATCGTGGCCATGACACTTTGCTGTCTTCAAAATGGCATGATTTCCTTGCCAACACAACCATGGCATTTTTTATCGACCATTTTGCATCTTCTTTTGCTTGCGACGACTGTGGTCCATCTTTTCTTCCTTAAAACTTCATTTTTTTTATGATTTCTTGGGGCCTTTCCACGTTGATTCTCTCTTGCACCTTTTTCAACTCATTTTTATCCAAATTATTTAATCCTACAATATTACAAACATTATGTAAATTTCACCACAAAAGTATGATTTATAGGATAAAAATAAATATATTCTTGCTTGATTAAACTTGTAAATTTAGGATACATCAAACTTTCTGACACTTAATCGTTTGCTTGTCCTCAAGAAAACCATTTCAAAACTCTGGGTAAGGATGCCAAATGAGTTGAAGAAATCAAAAAATTCTTGCACAATGCAAGTATACGAATAACATAATCAAAAGAGGATATTATGCTATGCATTAATCATACAAACCATTCATTTGCATTGAAAAGTGACAATATCAATAGTTCAATGATCAAATCTCTTAGTTTATTGGCATCTCCTAAGCTCATTGTCGCCATTGCTAAAATTAACACATATGTCGCTTTAGTCGTAGAGCAAGCTTGGCGTTTTCATTCATTTACAAACATAAGTGCCTTACTTGTATCTTTTTTTCTTACATTTTTCATTGCTTTCGCTTTTATTTTGGGTGCTTACAAACAATTTAGTGAATTAAGAACCTCTGTGGTAATACTTATTTATTTACAATGAGAGTACTTATCATTTTCACTTCGAGGTTGAAACCCCATACACTTATACTTGTTTAAGTTCACCCTCAAAAGTGAAGAATAATCATAAAGTACTTAATATAAGTACTTAACCTTCTTAAAATTATCCAAGCCTACTCTAACTTTAATATCATTTAATCAATCAAGCAAAATCATTTAACAATAAGTTCGAAAGGTTACTATCATGCCACCATATAATAGACTAAGAAAATCTCTTAATCTTACCGCCTAAAAAAATGCCAAATTATGGTTCACATGATTAACAAATAGCAAAGCTTCCTCAATTGGGCATGTTAAAAGTATACTTAAATACTACAAGCTTCTTTCAACAAGTCCAAATCCGAAGGCATCTATAATGAGTTAAATGTATTTTGAAAAAAATTTAATGAAAAATCAAGTATGAATCAAGTAAGACTAAACTCAAATAATCACACAAACAATACCCAAAATTAAACCTTCCTCACACTTATTTTGAATATTATTCCTAATGTTCAACAAATATAAGTTTGAACAATCTAGCAAAAATCAGTTCAAAAATCTTCGAAATTAAACAGTGTTCTGTTTTTTTCCAGAACCAAAACAATCTCAAATCTCCAAACCAAAACATCCAAATTTTTTATTCTGTTTGGTTTGAAGATTCCGAGATTTGGGTTCAAAGAAAATAGTTCGATTCTAGTTAAATTCTCCAAGGTTTTTTTTCAATAACAAGAATCAAAACAAGAACACTCACGGGCTAGTTCGTTTCAAAGGTTGGATTGCCTCCACAACCAAAATGACCACCAAGATTAAGCCCAACCAACACTTCAAGCTGGACTAAATGTAGCTCCAACTTGTCAAGCTTCCCTCAGGCCCTAGAGAGCCCATAGAAGCACTTTACCTACAATCCATTCTTCCTTTATTTATATGTCATTGGCTCCACCTCCCTTGTGAATCTATTCCATGCTTCACTTTACTCCAGCAAGTCTCTACTTTGTCTTCAACGAGGAGAGCTAGTGCTTGCTTTGATTCATTAATCAAGCACTCCAATTTTAGAAGGCAATGCAATGTTAGTATTTTTTTTTGTTTTGGAAGATAAAAAGCTTTCATGTTGACAAACCAATCACTGTTTTTGCATCAATAGGTACAAAGGTGTTCATGTAACCACACAAATTGGATCAAAATTTTCATCCATTAAAATAATAATGCCGAGTTTACAATAACGTTTTCACAGCAGAGAACTATAACAAACAAATAGTATATTTATATAACTGAAAAATTCATCACGTGTGTGTACTTGCATAAGCGAAATAATTTTGATATCTAGACCTAATTTTACACAAAATTCTAATAGTTTAAAATTAAAAAAAAAACAAACTTTACATCAATTTTTAAATAAGGTTTTATAAATAGGCAATAAAGTCCGAAATTCTTTTTAATGTGCTGCTATTAATTTTGCAAAGTATTGATGACTGCAACATTGATTGCAAAACAAATATGTTATGTTCAATTTTTATCGCAGCCTCATTAATGAAGATATTAATTTAAAAAATAAAAGTAATTAAAACACTAACTCAAAAGGCATTAATGATTTTTTTTTTCTCAAGCTATTTTCCATTGTCATAGTTGAATTGGGAGCTCTGTTCTTTTTCTTTTTTTTGAGATTGTTTTCACGTTCAAGTTAATTAACCTAGTTTATACTTTTTTATTTATTTAATTAAAATATTGTATTTTTTTGGTTTAATTGTCTACTTGTGAGAAAGTTGTAGAACAATTTAAGATGTATTTAAAGAATGATGAAATAATACACTATAACATATTAAAATTTAATTGTCCACATTGATTCAAGAAACAAAAGCATTTAGTGTGTATATTATTGAAAGTTAATAACATTTAGTATATACACTTTTGAATACCCATGAACACCTACCAAAACCTTTGAAGTTTGAACACCTATGAACAATTATGAACACTTTTGAATACTTATGTACATTTTTGAACACCTATGAGCAACTATGAACACCTTTGAACACTTATGTATATCTTTAAACAACTTTGAACAACTATGAACACCTCTGTACACCTTTGAACACTTATATACACCTTTGAACAACTATAAACACCGTTGAACAACTTTCTACACCTTTGTACACCTATATACACATATGTACACCTTTAAACACCTTTGTACATGTTAAACAACTATGAACACTTTTTTACACTTATGAACACCTTTGAAGGCCTATATTCGCCTTTAAACACCTTTGAACACGTGTATACACCTATGAACACCTATGTACACACACACACACATATATATATACACATAGATATATATCTATAGATATATAAAGAATATATATATATATATATATATATATATATATATATATATTCTGGTTCTAGTTTCGGCTTTTTGGTTCCGTTCGATTTTCGGTCTGAATATTACTTAAGACCCATACCCAAACCAAATAAAAATTCTGGTTCGGCTAGTTCGGAGAAATTCAAAAGTCAACGGTTCTTTTTGGTTCAAATATTTAGTTCAGTTCGTATATCTCCAAGACCTGTGCTTAGCCCTAATCTACACAAGCATAAAACAAAAAGGACAAGTCCAAATCATGTAGATGAAGCACAAAATTTAAAAGAAAGGGTTTAGAGATGCTTCTTTATTCTCCATTAATGATTGCTTGTTCTTGCCTCCTCCTTGAATGCATAACTCCAATTTTGAAGTACAAGACACAAAATTTTATTGGATAAAAGTTTATAAACATAAATAAAGGGTATATGACCATGCAAGAATGGTAAAAACCACTCCTTTTATTCAAAGCAAAACATCATGAAAAAAATTTAAAGATAGTCATAGTTTAACGTCATTGCGGACAGTAGGTAGTTTAACGTCATTTTAGACGTACAGTGTCACGACCTGTTTATGGACCATGACTGGTATAAGAGGCTAACCGAACCATAGGCCGAGCCCATCCCGCAGAAGCCTTGGAAGAACAGAACTTCTACCCAAATTAATAAACACATTAACATACATATAGAAGTAATGAGTGCAACAAAATATATCTTAAACATATAGTTAACAAAAATAATACTTTGAACTGATTACACACAAGTATCCCGGTGTAGAGCAACTAACAGAACAAATAAACTGGGGTCAAAACAAAAGGGCACTCAATGTTGACTCTGAATACCTCACTGAATGTTAAATGTCGAAGGGTCGCTATCAATAAAATCACCTGAAAAATATTAAAGGGAGGGGGAGGGGTTGAGAAAACTTAATGAGAGAACAAAACTCCAGATCACCTCCAGGATTCACATAAACCGTTTTGAAAATATTTTCTGAAAATATCACATGCACGTATATAATCATATACTATTAGTATACACTCGTATACATACTACTAGTAGATCAAAAATTTATTTCGAAAATGTTTCAAACAAATGGAAACCAACATGCAATCATACTGAATGGTTAATATAACAGAAGACAGATAAAATATGCTACATGCATACATACATAATTCTATTTTACTATCGCATACAAAACTAACAGGTATGATAATCACTGATCATACACCTGTATTATATTGGAAATGCGTTGACAAGATCATATCAGAATAAACTAGCAGTCTTAAAAGCCTAAACGGTACGTGGTTCAAAAGGGCTAACAACTGACAACCTTAGGGAAGCTTAAACAATACCCATCACCCTAAGAGTCTTAAAGGTAAAATAGACGAAAATGATCAAATAGTATATCCAGCATTGTAGTCCACAAGTTCAAGTAAGATATACTCCACCAGACTCCAGAACAATATAATATAGGAGAATGAGCAATAATACAGACAACTAAGCAAACAAGATCAGAATTTGAGATGTGGATTGCTGCCACATGACAATTTCCTAACTAACTATCTAATGCGGACTCTTGTCACTTGACCCGTGGGTCATATATTTTGTAACTGACTAACTGATGTGGACAATAAGTAGTTTAACGTCATTTTAGACGTAAAGTGTCACGACTTCTTTCTGGACCATGACTGGCATAAGAGGCTAACCGAACCATAGGCCAAGCCCATCCCGCACAAGCCTCGGAAGAACAGAACTTCTACCCAAATTAATAAACACATTAACATACATATAGAAGTAATGAGTGCAACAAAAAATATCTTAAACATATAGTTAACAAAAATAATACTTCGAACTGATTACACACAAGTATCCTGGTGTAGAGCAACTAACATAACAAATAAACTGGGGCCAAAACAAAAGGGCATTCAATGTTAACTCTGAATACCTCACTGAATGCTAAATGCCGAAGGGTCGCTATCAATAAAATCACGTGAAAAATATTAAAGGGAGGGGAAGGGGGTGAGAAAACTCAGTGAGGAAATGAAACTCCATATCACCTCCAGGATTCACATAAACCGTTTTGAAAATATTTTCTGAAAATATCACATGCACGTATCTAATCATATACTATTAGTATACACTCGTATACATGCTAATAGTAGTTCAAAAATTTATTTCGAAAATGTTTCACACAAATGGCAACCAACATGCAATCATACTGAATGGTTAATATAACGGAAGACAGATAAAATATGCTACATGCATACATACATAATTCTATTTTACTATCGCATACAAAACTAACAGATATGATAATCACTGATCATACACCCGTATTATATTGAAACTGCACTGACAAGATCATATCAGAATAAACTAGCAGTCTTAAAGCCTAAACGGTACCCGGTTCAAAAGGGCTAACAGCTGACAACCTTAGGGGAGCTTAAACAATACCCTATCACCCTAAGAGTCTTAAAGCTGAAATAGACAGAAATGATCAAATAGTATATCCAGCATTGTAGTCCATAAGTTCAAGCAATATATACTCCACCAGACTCCAGAACAATATAATATAGGAGAATGAGCAATAATACAGACAACTAAGCAAACAAGATCAGAATCTGGGATGTGGACTACTGCCACATGGCAATTTCCTAACTAACTATCTAATGTGGACTCCTGTCACTTGACATATGGGTCATATATTTTGTAACTAACTAACTAACTAACTGATGTGGACCGTGTCACCCGATCCGTGTCTTGGCCAGACACACGGGTTACCACAAACCCTAGTAACTAGGTCTTGACTGATCAATGGTATACTAAATAGGCGAATAATAATTGAGATTATCACTGACCATACTATATTACTGAGCATATATTACCAAAATAATCACAACAGATACCTAATTGCACAACTGAGTATGCAACACAGATAGTCAAATACAAAACATAAGTAACTATTAAACTGTCAAACAAGAATACTAACAGATAAACAATCTATCTTACCCTATTAAGCGTTGATTTATAATGTAAATAAAATAAAATAAAAATATAATATAATATAATGAAATAAACAAGTTCTTCAGAGATCGAATACATAGAAACAGAAAAATATTTACTGATCATATCTTAACCTACCAAGTATAGATATATTCATATATATATCACGGACGACATGCATGTCAAAGGATTTATTATGAAAATAATAATATTTATAATAATAATAATTTTCAAAACATGACAAAAATCTTATTCTAGAAGTATCCCATAAATCAAATTATTAACCAGCCGAATAATTATTAGTCAGATTACAGATTACATCCTGACACATAAACGACGTATTAGTGTGGAAGACACAACTTATGTATCTGAAGCTGTCATCTCACTCACCTGGATGTCCAAGCTAGAAATGCACCACTTAATAACAGTTGATCGTGCTAGCATGAACGTGAAGCTGGAACAAATATGACTAGACAAATGTCAAAATATGATACTGGTACCATGGCAGTACTGACAATGGATGATATGCAGATGCAACTCAAACCCCGAGAAACCTATTTCGAATGAAGATCTATTGCCCTCACCTAGAAAATCGAACATCTCGTAAGATTATGATTTGGTACCCTAAACTTTTGCAAAATTACTCTTTAGTCCCTAATACCTCAAAAATTACAAATTAATTCCCAAAATTTTTAAAAATTATAGATCAGTCCTTAGACTTCCTAGAATTTCATTTATAACCCCAAGCTTTCAAAATATAACCAATCAACCCTTATGATAGAAAATTACTTTCAAAATACCACAAATTTAGTTCTAACCAAAATCGGACATTCCAAATCACCCACATTTCTTCAAATCATACTTAAAGACATGAATCAACAACCAATTACACCCAACATACAAGAATTCATCAAAAATCCCAACTTTCCTACACCACTAGCCAATTTTCAAGAACATCATCAAATCTTACTTCCAAACCAAAACCCATACTCCTTCATGTTTAGTCCATCATAAACTAACAAAATCTAACTCAAATAAAATCAAGATTTCATTAAAAATCTGAAATTCCAACTCACAACCATCACCTAAGGCACCCACTCAATATACATGCATCAACAACCAAAACCCAACTAAATCCATGCATTTTTAACTTCATTCAATAAATAAATAACATAATCTAACATAAATCCAACTTACTTTTCATAAAAAATGACCCAAATCCAAAAACCTAGCTTCAAACCGTTAGTCACACAAAACCCACATGAATAATTCATGAAAATGAGCAAAGAGATGGACGAATGAAGTGTTCTTACCTCAAATTGATGAAAGGAAAGAAGGAAGATTGATGAGAGAGGAAGAGAGATGATTTAGGTGAGAATGGAGGTGTTTTGAGGTGAAAATGACGAAGAGAGTCGAGGTGGAGGGGTACAAATAGCCGCTGAAATCGAAACACATTGTTTCACTTTTTCCAAGGCTCACTCGAGTAAACCCACCTCTTACTCGAGTGAAAGTTTACCCAAAAATAATCCTGGATGTATGTCTTACTCGAGTAAGCCATATGCCACTTCACTCGCAGATCCACCACGGCTTACTCGAGTAAGTCGTGGGCTACTTCACTCGAGTGACCCCTAATATTTACTCGATTGACACATTATTCCTAGGCCCAGAGAATCACTTAAACTCATGGAAATATTCTTATTAACCACCGCTAACATCTAACCATCAAATTATCGTCATTGACATCTTCGAGCGTCGATTCATCATCCCAATTATCCAACGATCATCTCAAACATTCTTAACCATCTCAACACCATTTCAAAATTGAAACAGCCATTTAGAAAATGATCAAGGTTACAATTGAAATCTAATGAGGTTCAACAGAAGATCTTATCAGAACTTGAACGGAAGGCTACAAAGAGTCTCATCAAAACGGACGAGGTATTACATAAAGATTGGATCTATTTGGGGTGCCAAATCACACAATTATTGAATATTCTCCAAATTACCAAAAGTGCATTG
Source organism: Flueggea neowawraea (assembly GCA_948243855.1). Classification (NCBI taxonomy): domain Eukaryota; kingdom Viridiplantae; phylum Streptophyta; class Magnoliopsida; order Malpighiales; family Phyllanthaceae; genus Flueggea; species Flueggea neowawraea. The sequence goes on along the minus strand of CAODLS011322189.1, from coordinate 1,852 downwards.
AATTGTAAAGCTTCTTGGATTCTTGAGCTTTAGAGGGTATTTGTTCAATATCACCGCACTACACTCCTTAGTAAGTGCTCCTATAGAATAAATAAGCAAACAAGTAAAAATAAACAAAAGATCCAATTAAGAACATTGTTCCCCAACAACAACGCCAAAAACTTGACCGGCATCTCTTAAGTGCACGAGGGTTGATGTAGTTTTAACCCTCAAGAGTATCCTAGGGTATCGAATCCTCAAAGAACGTGAATTAATTGTGATGGAATAATAAAATAAGAACAAATAAAATCATGTTTGGTTATTGGGATTTTTGGGTAAATAAAATGAAGCACAAAGCAAGCAATGAAAATTAGGAATAAAAGTGTGAAAATCAATAAGAGAAAAGCGTTAGGGTTTCAAGATTTCGGCTAGAAAATTCTATTTAGCTAAGCCAATGAAAGGGTATCAAGGGTTGAGTATTCTCTTCGCTAAGCTAGTTTGAAACCTCTCTCAAGGTCATCTAAATCACCCCTACATTAATTAAGAGGGTCCTCTCGGCCTCACTTAAGTTAATTAAAGTAATATCCTATTCGTTTTGACCGAAATTTGATGGTATTCCATCCAAACTTTAGGAAAATTCGGGGTTTCGAGGTGTTAAACTTCGATAGAGAATGTTTGGAGGTGGTTTGTGTGTGCAAAGCACATAGCAGGTCATCTGTGTGTGTTGAGGAGTGTTCTACGCGCATAGATTGAGGTCAGGGGGTCGTCTACGTGTGTAGGTGATTGTACTACGTGCTTAGATGGGTGTCTGATCCAGACCGTGAATGTGTATGCACACATTTGTGTGCGTTGGAGACATCCGCGCACATTGGACGCGATTTGGACTTAGAATCGTGGTGAGCATGGTGATCTACGTGCATAGCACTAGGTGGTATGCACGTTGATCGTTGATCTGTGAGGGAAAGGTCATCAGATCTGCCGTCTACGTACACAAGAGCTTCATCTATGCACTTAGTACTCGGTCACCGTGCGTAGAGAAAGGTTAAACGCGCGTAGATGGGCCTTTTCCGTGGGCATTAAATGAAATGCCACATTTCAGTTCCGAGGATCTATAAACACACCCACCTACAGCTCTTTTCTGTCATAACTCATCTCAACCACCGAAATCACTCTCTCAACTACTCCTCTGCACTTTCAATCACTCCTCAACACTTCTATTGGGATTCTAAAGGTAAGAATCATTCTTTGATCTCTTCTTTCTGTCATCTCACCTTATATTTGTTCATCTAGGGTTTTGAACAGATTTTGGGGTTTTGTTCAGATCTTCCTTTTCTATTGTAAAGGAAGTTAAATATGGGTAGATTTAGTTTAGTTAAGGCTGGAACCACATGATTCTACCTTTAGTTTCCAAGGATTTTTTGTTTGAACGAAATGGGTTTGATCCGAGCTAGGGTTCCAAAATTTGGTAGATTTCTCATCAGATCCGGAGTTGTATCTGATGTATTATGATAGATAGGTGTTATAAATGCATAGATATGATGTTGGGTGTTAAGATTTGACGACTTGTGTCCAGTATTTTGGCATTCTTGATGATTTTGAAGTTGTTTGAAGGATATGAGGTTAGATCCTTGCTTGAGAGGCTAATTGCAGGTAATGTGGGTGTTTGATTGATCAGGTATAGATCGAAATGAGAGTTTGGGTATTTTGGCATAAATTCTCGATGCCATCGAGAGTTAGTGAGCATTTGCATTTGCATACATGCATCGGTACCGCCACAGTACCACATATTTATATTTGTTATGTCTGTATATGTACAGCTCAGTGTGTCTGCCAGCAGGAGCAGCCACTCACGAGAGATATTTGACTGGATCCA
>CAODLS011322179.1:0-12064 GCA_948243855.1 Flueggea neowawraea | reverse complement strand
GTGTATTTCCCAAATAATTGAAATCTAATTTCAATTATCTAAATGAGAACCACATTTGTACGTTTTAAAATAATAATTTTGAAAACTAATTTTCAAAATAATTCTTGGCAAAAAATGGAATTTCTCACAATTTTTAGCACTATTTATACACCAATAAATTGGAAAAAAATAGTTCAAGAACCCAAACAAAATTGTGAAAAATATACCAAAAATTCCAGAAAAATCAAAAAATAGTTATGCCGAAAAAAACACGAAAATGGTGGTCGGTACACGTGTCAAACATAGACAAGAGCGGCCACCTTTTGCAGTCGCGTGGTGACACATGTCGATAAGGCACGTGTCGGAATCTGAATTGGCCACGTGGCCCTTACTTAATGGTCAAAGTCGACCGATATGCACGTCACATGTCACGATGACGTGTCCGACGCGTGGCATCTATTCCAAGTGTCATCATATCAATGGTTAAACGTGATGACGTGTTGGACCAGTCAGCATGCCACGTGTCACATAACGTCCACGTGTCGACGTTGCAGGAAGCCACTTGTCGCGACTGCACAAAGTCAAGTGTCGATATATAATTCATCCACGTTTTGCGCAATCAAATTTGACCGTTTGACTATGTGCCACGTGGCAAAATGTGATTGGTCCGTGTGTCTTTTTCGGATCCTTCTACCGCTGCCACGTGTCGCTATCTGAGCGATCTGCGTGCAACCAATAGAAACATGCCACATCATCATTTCTTATCAGATGAATAAATTCATCTGGGTATCCTCACTCAGTATTTTTCGATCGGGTTTTCGTCAATTTGACGACCTTCCCGATGGAATTTCGCGATGAAATTTTGGCAGGTAACATTTTCAAGGTGGCTGATCTCAAATCTTTTGTCAGAATTTTGAAATTCCAACTTTAAGAATTCGACTCCGAATGGGCTCGAACCAAAAACAACGTTCGAGATGGAAAGTCAAACACAAACAAATCACAATATGCATCATAGACAGAGACCAACAATATATTCGAAAACTCGTGTTGTCTTTGATACCAAAGAAGGAATCATATACCGGTTTAACTAATAAACAATATAATAAATAGGTTCGACTTACTAAACTCAATTCCAGTGGAAATTTGCAGCGGAGCAGGACCAGTTCTATGTTGGTCTTGCGAGCAAATCACGGTTGAAATGTCAACGGGAGTGCTCGACTGTTTCGCAGTCTAGATGTCACACGTGATTTGTGCAGGACTCGGGATAGGAGGTTGAATCTCTCTCTCTCTCCTGGTTGAGAGCTCTCTCTCTCTCTTTGTGTGTGTGTTGGTGTTGAATGAGAGGAAGGAGCAAAGCTCCTTATATAAGCCTCTAACGGGCCTAATGGGCCCAACCGGCCCATTTCATCTCTAACTCAATTGGGCTTGTCAATTGGCCTCGGTTCACGTCCCGGTTCACACCTTGATGAGTTTGCTTCTCCTCAATTGGGCTTTCCAATTGGTTTCGGTCCACGGTCTCAGTTCACACCTCGAACGACCGAGTTCGGTTCACCCGTCATGGATGAACCACTTTTTCCAACATAAACAAAGCATCTACCACTACTGGTTTCAATAAAATATTTCAATTATTGGCACATAAACAATTATTCACCAAGCCTTCCTTTGTTGCCATATCTAGTACTGGGTTCAATAAAAAATTTCACCTATAATTCGACAAGCCACAATAAACAATTTATAAGTTAACAATTTTTATCTTGTCCACAAGCAATAAATTTCAGAAATGGCAAACACTTTCGAAAAAAACTAAGACAAGCACAAATTGGTACATAAGTGATTGATTTTTTGATATTGTCATTATGAATATTCTGCATCAAAACACATTAATATCCAAAAAGCACCTTAGTGAAAAAAAGTAAGAATACCTTTTGACGATCACTCTTGAAGATTATCGAATGGCTATTTACAATCTCCAAATTGTCGCCCAATGAGCTAAAAAACCAACACTATGCCTCCTGATTTTCCTTTACCACAACAGCCCAAGCAATGAGATATATTTGATCATTCACATCCATTGACACAACAATTAGTAGCTCCCCATCAAACCTTCCATTTAACCAAGTCCCATCGATACAGGCCAGTTTCCTGACTCCCTTATTCCAACCACACTTCAGTCCGAATAAGCAAACATAATAACCATTGAATTGTTTTTCATTTGTCCATAATTGAACTGTTGAACCAGGATTGGTGTACTCAATCTCGACTTTATAAGCCAACAATTTTTGATATTGTTGTCGTTCATCTCCATTTATCCACTTCGATGCTAAATCTCTTGCCCTCCAAGCCTTGAGGTGACTTATGTCAATCCCAGTTTCACTTTTAACGGTATGAATCAACCAATTGACACTCAACTATGGATCCGCTAAAAAGTTGTTATGATATTTTTAGGCCAACTACCTTGCTGTCACCTGAAAGTTCACATGCACCCTTGAACAAGTATGACTTAAATTCATCAACTTAATAGAGACAATTGGATCACTTGCAGTGATTTTTGACACTGTGTATAAAAAAAGGACAGCCTTCCTTCTTCCCTTTCTTGCAAATAGCTCTTACTCTTCGTTTGTCATTAGGCTTAAACCAAATCTGAAATTGATGCTTGGTATCCCAATTTTTTGCCATGAGCGAATAAAACAAACATTAGGCCTTATGTTGATACATTTTAGATAGTACAGGTATTATGATGAAATTAACTCCACTGTATGGATCTCCCCAAAAAAATCCCTCCCGCCACCTCCGACCTCCATCCATAGTAAATAACGTTTGCGATTAGGAATGGACGAAGAGATGACTGATGCAGTTTGCCAAACTCAACAGGATTTTAACTGGTAACAATCTCTCTTTCTTTTTCTAGCAATGGTGGCTGTAAGGTCTTTGTTAAAATTGTTCTATTTCGATGTTGGTGCGCAGTGATGTCGAAGTAAATTCTAAAGTGGAAGAGGATTTAACCATTCGTATCGCGGCTTTAGATGTTAATGAAGACGTAATTTAATGGTTCTTCTCTAACATGGAGGTCTGTTATTTTTCTTTCGTAACTATTAAGTTACATATGTAGATAGATGCTCACGCCCGCCTTCATATTAGAAAAGTATACGTTTGCAATTAGGTTATTAAATCAATTTTTCGTTTTCTTCTTCAGAGACCAACATTTAATGATCTCTGCGTTTCGAGGTAACAACAATGTTGTATTTTAGTTTTTGTTTGTTCTTGCACTTGTTTTTTGTTATTTTTCTAATGTTAGGTTTGCTTGTTTGATTAAGACAAGGTTGAAAAGAATACTCTCTGCTTCCTACTGTGAAGTTAATTGCCGTCTTTTTTTTTCTCGCATTGCCAGTTTGTTTGTGAATTTACTATATGCCCTTATGTGATCTTTTTCTTTAGAACGTAAGTGCATGTGGCTGCAACATGGAGCTTCCCGAGGCTTGCAATGGAAAGGTGTGGTTGCTGTTTGCCCCAAAACCGAGCGGATATCTTCATGTTGGTCATACAAAAGCAGCTCTATTTAATCAATACTTCGCTGATAAGTATCAAGAGGAAATCATCTTTTGCTTTGATGATACAATCTCTTCAAAAGAAAGCAATGAAATTTTTGAGAATCTCATCAAGGATGTTACTGCATTGGGTGTCAGGTTCAAACATATATCTGATTAGTTTGACAAGATAATTAAAATGTCTGAGAAGTTGATCTGTGAAGGAAAAGCCTATGTGGATGACTCGGAAGTCAAGAGATAAAGGAAGGAAGGAAGCATGGGATAGAGTCAAAATGCAGAAACAACAGCCTGGAAGATAATCTTAAACTATGGAAGGAAATGCTTGCAGGATCAGACAAAGGTCTTTTGTGTTGTCTTCGTGGGAAATTAGATATGAAAAACCAGAACGAGTATCTACAGGATCCTATTTATTATAGTTGCAGCCTTGTTCCTCACAATTGGATTGGGTCCACATACAAGGTTTATCCTACCTATGATTTTGCTTGCCCATTTGTTGATGTTATGGAGGGTATAACTTGTGCCCTTCATTCTGGTGAGTATCATGATCGAAATGATCGTAATAGATGTTCATATATTACGACCTTTAAATATTAATTTGTTGCCAGCTTATGAGTAATGCTGGTGGCGAAAGAAGACATGTATGAAGTGCATAATCCATGTACAAGGAAGGAGATAAAGGCAGTTGGGGATTTAAACTTGCGAACTCTACAGTGTGGAGATGTATTGCAACTGGAGAGGATGGACACTTGAGCCATTTAGATGGGGTACTACCGGTGCGATGTTTCTTTATGAAGTCATCAAAGCCTATTGTTCTCAAAATTTTGGATGGCCGACAGTCATCCTTCAAGTAGTTGTGAAACACAGAAATGGGAAGTATCAAATGCAAGTTCTGTTTGTTGGCTTATTATATGTTTTGAACTCTTCATTCTTGTTTTATCCAGTTTATTAGTCAGCTGGTTTTGTTTTGATTTATATTTACAAATATTTGTTGGTGTCTTGCTGTCAAACCAAAGCTGCAATTAAGCACAGAGAACTGTTTCCCTGGCTTGTGTATACAGATGCAAACATGATTTCCAGTGAGTGGAACCATTTTCTTTGTCGATTACTTCTTTGTCTATAATAATGGGAGTTAGTGAGCAGTGGCAAGTTGGTTTCTGTTGAGCCTTAGGTTGTTCCTCCGTGATTTGGACTGGACTAGGGAGTTTATCATTGTCTACTTTAGTATGGAATATGGGGAGGAACAAGATTTTTAGGAAAGGATATTGGTTTAGTACTTCAACTTTTGCATGCATTTGCTAGCCTCAAAGAAACTGGAAGTTAGAATTAGCCACTCCACTGACAAAGTAATAGAGCTTCATTAACTGTTGTGCAAAATATTGATTATACACAATTCTTTGTTCTTCCATATGGTCTTGAGCAGATTCTATTGATAAGTTGAGTGGCCATGAGTATGCCCTCTCTGCAAAACTTCTTTGGTAGGTTCAACTGAAAAACTCTTGCTATGTCAAGCAAGTGTTTGTGTTTATATTCAACTAATCCATTTTGTTGTGTGTGAACTCACGACTTTTGATGTACAATTCCCTTTTTGAAAGAACAATTTTGTGAATTCAGAGACATTATTATCTATTCTGATGATCTTCACCATTTTGTTAAATTGGCTATGAATCATTTATAGGAGGAATTGATTGAGAGTAAATGAAACAAAGGGCTTTGTTGGGTGGTAAATGTATCCAGCTTGGTGGACTGAAATCCTCCACAATTGTGAGCACATAATATGCACCTAACAACAACCTATATAATTTGTAAGATCCCACAAATCAATATGCAATAGATCAGAGCTTGCAAGTGATATACTTTTGTTCACAGCAAAGGCCAAAATGATATTGTTTGTAAAATTGTGCCAAATGACAGTTGTGTAAAATTCTATTTCGGAAAAATAATTGTGTAAAATACAGATTCACCTTTCTATCAGTGCTTTTTTGCAATTAGATGAAGCAATACCACGATAATTTGCCAGTTTTGTCATATTAATATTTTCTGAAATATTAAAATTAAATCAATCACAATTGATGATGCAAGGTACGCTAACCAAAACCAAGGAAAAAGACGTGCTATGTTGGAGTTCAGTAGTTGATGTTTTTTTATATAAATAGAATACGATAATTTCCAAATTAGAGTGTGTTTGAAATCACATATTGCAGACGATTTTAGACTACTTTATTGGTGAAATAGTTTTCGAAAAGTTGAATCATTTTTTCGACTATAGTTATTATAAATTTAGAAAAATCGGAAGCAGCTAAATTGTGGCCTGTAGTACGGGCTAATTTCATCTGCAAATTTTAATAAAAGCTAATGTGGCATGTATTAAGAGCTGCTCCATCCAAAGACTGAACTGAAATGTAGATAATTCAAATCCATAAAAAGTTAATTTACTTTCTGAAACATAATCAAAAACCCGTATTTCTTGAAAAAAAAAAAAGACAATGTGGTAAGAACCTAACAAGCATTAAATATTTTTTAAAGTAAAAAAGTTGAGAAACTTTGAACCCATTTCTCATTTTTAAGTACTGAAATTCCACACTCAAGTGTTAAAGTGCTTAAAAAGGTATATAAAAACTCCGATATTTTACGATATTTTATAAGATAATATAGTGTTAAAGTGTTTATGAAAATATCAACTCCTATATAAGATAACATAGTATTAAAAACTTGAAAATATGTTTCAACACCATAAATTAATTTAATTGTATTAATTTAAGGAAAATTATTACTTATACTTGATGTATGTCACCGCTCATATACCAAACTAATCAAAATATTTGAAACATGTTCTTAGAATAAGCCAATATTTTGATTAGTTTGATACATAAGTATAGTCATACATTAAATATAAATAACTTTTTTTTTTAATTTAATTATACTTATAAAAAAATTAATTTAATTATTTTCTAGGGTAACTAGAAAGTAGAAAGCATGTGAAAAAAGCACTTAATAGATTTTTTTTAACTAAAATAGGGAATAATAGTGATTAAAGCGTCATTGAATCTTGCAGTAATTAAATTTTGAGCTCGAGAAGATCTTGAAAATTGGGCATACAATAACAAGATTTAGACTCTCATCATCTTCAAGTATGATTTTTTCAAACACGTGTACCGTTAATGCTCCGTCTCCTCTTTTCTAATTGCAAAAAAAAAAAACCCGACGTCTTTTTTTTTTTTTTTTGTCAATGACTCTTTCTTTTATGAGTTCCAACTTCCAATGATATGTAATTACTATGACCTTTTGTAATGATTGTTATACACTAGCAACACATGGGGAAGCCCACAAAATACGAAACAAAACAAAGAATAAGAACCGCAAAGCTTCTTCAAACACGCCATATGTCTATTTGTTAAAGTAGGGACTCAACTCAAATCGACCACTCAAGGCCAAAATCTTTCGGTAATTTTTTAGACCACAAATAAATTTTTATTAAACAACAATCACACCAAAAAATGCAGGAACTATAACTTAGAATCTAAAGAATTTCAAGAAGATGATCATACTTCACGAATCTCATCAAACCCAAAATCAAAAATTACAAACGAAACATAAAAAAAATATTCAGAAATAAAGAATGAAAAAAGAAGATTCTTGAGTGAACAAAGCTGGTGAAGAAGAGAGACGAAAACCGTGAACGCTAAGGCGTCTCTGTTGTAACAAAAGGCGCTCTGTAATCCTAGCAACTGCCAACGTGTACTCTTCTAACAGCTCTGTCATGGTTGACACTGTTATCATCTTTCTTGTTTTAACTCGGTTGGAGATTTCTGCGATTATAAAACAAGTGTCTCCACCTTCTTTAAAGCCAAGAAAACGTAGTTGACGGTTGTGGTACTGATTAATATAAGAGAAGGTAGGTGAAGTATAATATGTTTGTGTTTGAAGGAGTGAGCGCAAGGTGACGAATTTATAGACCAATTATTAATGGATTGACCCTCCCATCTCTTTTTATTACTATTACTATTATTTGTGTCGGCTTACGCTTATATATTGTCATTATTGATTGATTGTTATCAAACTGCTCACGTCTTTTGTGTTTTTGATCCAATCTATGCCGTCTAAAACATCATCATAACTATTATAAAAGGAGCATGGGGATAAAACTTTTTAGAAGTCTATACCCCTGAGACTTTTTGATCGCTTTTTCTAAATCTACTAACTACATTTTTAAATTGGATAATTATGTTAGTTTTTAGATTATGTTAATAAGATTCTTCGTATTTGTATTTTAATTTTCATTATCATATTATTTTTGTTAAGAAGATGGATTATTCAGATAAGATAATTATTTTTCAAGTGATTAAAGTGACAGATGGAAAGTATCAAACTCTCATTTTCTTTTGGAATCAATAATTTAATTATTAATCTAAAACTGATTTTGTTTCAAATACAAAATTATCGTAATGGTGACATGAAATTTGATTTTGAAAACTGAAACAGCTAATTTCAGTCGGAGCACTTATCATGATTTTGAAGAATAAAACTGAAAAAATTTACATATTATCTCATTATCATTTGTTTTCAAACTAATACACAAAGTTATTTCTTTTTAATAAGTCATAAAGTCCTTCCGTCACCATCTCATCTCTAATGTATGTGTGTATTCAAGGAAGTCACCACTTTCTTTGTAGAGATTCTGCTAATTTTGCATGCAATCAATCGCAAGTTTCTTTCTAATAATTCATTTTTTACAAATTATTATTGTTTTAAATTGTTCTACAGTGTGAACCTCCATTAATAAAACAATCCACTATTTTTTTAATTAAATGGTTAATTCTAATTTGAACAACAATCATCTAGATTCTTATTTCTTACCAACAGAAGAAGCAGGTATATCTATTGTCACTATAGTTTGAAGACTGCTATTATTTTTATTATTAGCAGTACGTTTCAGGCTTTATTTCTGATTGGTAATGTTGCTATCATTCTTATTAGTTAATCTGACTAAAAGAAATTCTCACTCTCTTTTGTTATTTTTGTAGTTTATTCACCAAATTTTATTCTAATATTACATGATTTTTACAACTATGATATCGATGCCGAAAAGTTCAATAAAATTTTCATGAAGTTCACACAGGTCAATTATTTCATTTGGCTGATGTAAAGTTTTTCATTTACTCTTCCTAATTTATTTCGTCAAGCAATTTAATTTGGTAGACAATTTGGAAATCATTCTTTCACAATTTTGTAGAATCATCAATCAATATGGTTGAAGCAATGCTCTTATTTTATTGGCACAAATAGACAAACGAAGAATGGAATGAACCAATACTGATTTTCTACTTTTCAAGTGTGTGCAATCTGTTTGAGAAACTTCTACGTCAAATTAAGTACCCAATGTAAATAACTTTAGTGACACCGAGAAAAAAGACATTGACATTACAGTTTACAAAATTACGTCTCCAATTTTTTAACTTCCTTATATTGGACATTCACAATTTTTCTTGACAGTTCTTTACATACTTCTTATGATCATGGAATTTGTTTTGTACGCTGTTTCATGACCAACATAATATTATTGGTGTAAAAAATTACATCAACACATATTTTGGTAGGGTTGAGACATTTTTTGTTCAATTTTTGAATCATAAGCATAAAATTGTTAGTATCTTCGAAATGCTATTAGTGTTTCCTTAACTTTTGGGAAAGCAATTGTTACCCTTAAAGAAAATGCGAGAGCGTGAACATGCAAGGGAATTATAGGTAGCATAAAACGTGAGCTGAGTTTGTCAATAAAGAAAATCACTTCCAATCATATCATTACCACTTTCAAAAATCACGATTTTTTTGGTCTGAAGATACTGAAAACAACATAACTAAACATGGAGTATACATTTTTAGCAGCTAAAGTGGCTTCGAACTAAATTATATAATATCCAATTGATACTGAAATTACAGCAAAATCACAATGGCAGTTCCTAGCATTACCATTAGGTGTCTGCGATAACAGTATCTTTAAATTAACAACAGTTAGGCATAAAACTATTTACCTTCCCGGCTTGTCTATATCGAAATTAGAGATGCTTAAGCAACTTGCAAGCAATCAAGTACGCCTTTTGGTTCATTGAATTCACCCTACGTCTTGGGATCCATTTGATCTGGTGCTTTGTTCAAGTTTTCCTGTTCTGTTTTCACACTTGGTTCATCAAGGCCCAGCCTTGGCTTTCATCATTTAGTGGGCTTTTAGAATTCGACGTTATTTTCGTTAATAAATTTGCTCTTCCGATTTTTTATTATTTTTGTCAAGAAATTAGGCGTTAGAAGTAGATGTGGAATAACAAAGAGCAATCACACAAGAACACAAGATTTACGTGGTCCGATCAATTCGAACTACATCCATGGGCAGAGCACACGTAATTCTACTATTCAGAGTCAAAAGCAAGCACAACGGCGTTCAAAAGCTTTTTCCAAGGCGTTCTCAAGCCCCCTTTTATAGTTTACAAGTAATACAAGCCTAAAAATGAAGAGAAAATCCTAAAACCAAACCTAAACCCGTCCTAACACATTCAGGTATGAAGACACGGGCATAGAAGAGCCAAACACGGACGAAACCAGTAAAAACACGGATGAAAACACGCGTCCGTGTGAAACCGCAAGTTACACGAGCTGCCACACGGCCGTGTGTCAGTTTTTCCCATTACACGGTCTAGGACACGGCCGTGTCCTTCACTGTTTTGACAAAACTCTTCCTTTCCGCTTCCAGAGCCACACACGGGTCATGCCACGCCCGTGGGCACTTCCGTATCCAACCATTGACTTGTTTTCGTCCACAATTTCGTCCACAAAACTCTTCCTTTCCGCTTCCAGAGCCACACACAGGTCAACCGAATTGCCAATCAAGGTGTAAATGACATTCTGCAATTTACCCTTCATCACTATCGAAGAACCATTGCATACTCGAATTTCTCCACCTCTTCTAGAGAAAACATAACCATGCTTAGTCAAAGCACCAACAGAAATCCAGTTCCTTTGCAACTCCGGGACATACCAAGCATCAAATTTTCTAACCATCCCATTATGCATCCTGATCTTCAAAGATCCACTACCTTCAACACTCAGCTTCTCACCATCTCCCAATTTCACACTGTCTTTCCATTCTCCAAAAGAATCAAACAGCTTCCTGGAAAAAGTCATGTGATAAGCTGCACCAGTGTCAATAACCCAGCTATTTTTATATCTACATGAAGTAACGATCAACACTTCACTACTCTCTCCCTCATCAGAATTATCCTAAAACCCCACAGAATTATTCTAAACTATTATTGCCCTTGATCTCTCTTTGTTTCCCTTATGTGGACAATTCTTTTTCATGTGCCCCATCTCCTTACAATGATAACACCTCAAACAATGATTCTTTCCCATTCTATTGCCCCTACTCATGGTTAACCCGGACTCCACTCTGTATCAACCCGAACTAGAAGTTAACCTCTTCAATTCTGTAGACAACAAAGCATCATTCACATCTTTAACAGAAATTTCATCTCTACCATACATGATAGTATCAACAAAACAGAGGTTGATCCTCATCATCAATGTCAACACCAACATCTTTTAAATCTAATACAATCCTATTAAATTTATCAAGATATTCTTTTAGCTGCATGCCTTCTGACATCTTCAAGGTATGCAACAACCTTTTCTGATAAATCTTGTTCGATAATGATCTCTTCTTATACTTACTGTCAAGCTTCTGCCACAAGCCTGCTACAGTAGTTTCATCAGCTACCTCCCTCAAGACTTCATTCGCCAGACTCAATAGAATTGCACTATGCGCTCTCTTCACAGCTTCTGCTTTATGCGTCACTGTCAGTTCCATCGGTAATTTCTCTTCACCTTCAATCGTCTCCTCACATTATGTTGAACCAGAATCACCTCCATCTTCAGCTTCCACAGTGTGAAATCATTCGACCCATTGAATTTATCAATATCGAATTTGCATGAAGACATTTTCTTTCCACAGAATAAACCCCAGGAGTTTCTGAACAAACTTCTGTGGCTCTGATACCATTTGTTAGGAAATTAGGCGTTAGAAGTAAATACGGAATAACAAAGAGCAATCACACAAGAACACAAGATTTACGTGGTTCGATTAATTCAATCGACGTCCACAAGCAGAGCACAAGTAATTCTACTATTTAGAGTAAAAAAAAGAACAACTGCTTACAACGGCGTTCAAAAGCTTTTTCCAAGACGTTCTCAAGCCCCTTTTTATAGTTTACAAGTAATACAAGCCTAAAAAGGAAGAGAAAACCTTAAAACCAACCCTAAACCCTTCCTAACACGTTCAGGTATAAAGACACGGGCATAGAAGAGCCAAACATAGACGAAATCAGTCAAAACACGGATGAAAACACGCGTCCATGTGAAACCACAAGTTACATGGGCTGCCACAAGGTCGTGTGTCAGGCCGTGTGTCAGTTTTGCCTATTACACGGTATAGGACACAGCAGTGTCCCATGTCGTGTCCTTCACTGTTTTGACAAAACTCTTCCTTTCCGCTT
>CAODLS011322158.1:0-15234 GCA_948243855.1 Flueggea neowawraea | reverse complement strand
AATTTTACTGTCAAGTAACGCACTTGATAACATAAGACAGAATCAACTATTCATGGATACTTTTATCAAGTGAATGCATTGCAAAATAACATGATAAAATATATGCCAAAATGAAAAACCTCGTATGTATTAAATAACAATGTAAATGACAATGTACATATGATTGGGCTAGGACATATCACTAACAATGAGGTCAACAATAACTTTAAAAAATTAAGAGACTGTGAACATAGTTTTTAAAAAACCAAATCTTTTTTTTCATGGGGCTGCAGCCAGGATTTTGAAACTCTAGCCGCTGCCCATGAAGCACTACCACTCATCCACCTTCACAACCATCATCACCACAACCTCCCTCTCATCTCCTCCATAAACATCACTCGCCGCTCTCTTCTCCTCTCTACCTCAACCACCATTCTCTCACCTTCTCTCCCATCTCTACCACCACTCAACACCATAATATCTGACAGTGTCTTCATTAATTTTTCAATCTGACCCACCTACTTCCAACTTACTATACAGTCAGAGACACACTACTCCTTGGCCTCTACAGTCATGTCGTCCCTATCATTATCTTTAACTTCAAAGCCATGAGTAATTCATCATCCTAAAAAAATACTCTTGTCTAAAAGATCTTTCCAAGCCAGTTTTTTCTCTCTGAAACCGAGGGACAGAGAGATAAGGATCAAATGAAGCCACCATTAGAGAGACAAATGCAAAACTAAAAGAGATGGTATAGATATAATTGTTGCAGTCGAGGTTCATTGGTAAAGGAAATACTCGGAACATCGAAAGATTGCGAGAAAAGTGGTGGGGAGGGGGGAGAGAGAGAGGACAAAGATATTGACAAAGGATGAGACTGTCATGACCAAACAATGGACCATGACCGGCGTGCAAGGTGAACTGTCTAAGGGAGCCTAGTCCATCTTATACAAGCCTCAGAGTACAAAAATTATAACCAGAACCCATTTATAAAAAAATAATTAAATAGAAATTCAAATTTCTATAATAAAATAAATAATTGAAATATTGAATACAAAATAATATTGATAAATAAATTTTTAAAACTATACAAAATCACTACCCACAAGTATTCTGGTGTGGAGCAACTAATACAAATGACAAACTGGGGCCCGAACTGACAAGGGAGCCTCACTGAGCATTAAACATAGAACGTTTGCTGACCGACACAAATATACCTGAAATTGTTAAGGGAGGGTGTTAGTTTTGGTGCTCTAGTCCAATCATTTATGTATATTGCCATTCGATTTATCAATTAATAAAGGGACATTTCATTTCATATCTATGAAATACTGTTATATGTTTTATAAAGATATAACCTCCATGAATAGTTTATTCTTCTTTATGTCATCAAGTATGACTTGATAGTAAAACCTTAAAGTAAAATGAATACTATTTTAAATGTCCCTAATCGATTATTATCATGGGAATGATAATAAATTAATATTAGTATATTGCTAAGTGAATAATCATATTTTACTGGTTATGGATATGAGATATAACTTAGAACATAGATACACGTTAGTGAACATGTATTGGACTGGCCCCCTATGAAAGCACTTCATGGATGAATGTCACAAGTAGCTTTCATGCAGTGGTGATGTTTGAGTCCTCTAACTGAAACTCACTATAGACTCCTACATGAGGAATCACATGTTTTAACTTAGTCAAACGTTATCCATAACATGATGACAATAAAGGTTATGATTGGATATGTTATGAATCTTGTAGAGGAGTGATAGTGATAGTGACGATTTTGTTCCTCTTATGAAGAGTGATATCTTTAGATCACTTGATGAGTAATATTGATGGAACGTATGCACACTCGAATGGATTGATAAAGAGTTACCAATGTCATTTGTTATATCAATCTACTTGGGATCAAGAAACACATTAAGCCATATAAGGTTGACATGTTAGCATGCCTTATGCTTAATAGAGATATCGTGAGACAAAATGACTAAATATCAAACTGTGAAAGGTAAACTCGGATCACTGACATCCACTCGATTTTGGGATGTCATATTGTATTACTAGATACCGCTTATGGACTATGGGCTTAATTTTTGGGACAAGACTCATTGCCAATTTTGAGTGGGCCTATTGGGTCGCACACAAGAACGAGTTGGATTGGTTCACAAATATTCTCTCTTATGGTAATTGAATTGTAAAGATAATTAATTTGATTAATTATTTATAATTTAGGGTTTTATGATTTATGTCATAAATATAATATTAGATATTATATATTAATGTAATGAGCTTTTAATATAAACCACTTATTATTAGATTAAATATGCTTGAGCTTATTCTTATGTGTGACATAATAATTTGGCCCAAATGTACTAGTATGAGAGTGATATATTTAATGATAATGTATCAAGTAATTAAAAGCCCAATGACATTAAAAATCCATTAAGAAATTCAGCTATGTATATGCTTGGTTGACTAGGTCAAATATTGACTAAGTCTTATTTAATCAAGTTGATTAATTACTTAATCAGGAAGGGGTCTTAATACTTGTATGACAAAGAGATTAAACCCTAGCATATATTAGAGTAAAATTAGGCATACTATATTAAATAGGAATTTATTTATTTATTCATGAAATAAATAAATAAGAGTCTTAGTATGACTAATCCTAATACTTGTAGGACAAGTGGAGAGAAACCTAATACACTTAAAGTAGGGTTTCATACACCTCTTTATATATGTATTAAGGGTGGCTGAATTTTCTACTGTTTAATTCTAGTCTTGGCCGAATTTTATAGATCAATAAAAGAGAGAAAATATTCGTGAGTTATAGAATGAAGATTCTTCGTGCTAGTACACACAACTAGTCTAAGGGAGTTCGTTCGTGTGGATACCTCTAGACACGTTCGCGCAAAGACAACATGAGAGATAGTGGATTCGGGTTTTAAGACACTAAAAGCTACATCAACATTCATTGCCATTCACGAATCGAGCTTTGATTTTAAGGTAAATCACTAACCCTAATCGTTTATGTTGATATGCATGGATTCTTGGTGGAATTCTAGGATAAATTTTATTATTTTTTTGTTGCGTTATCCTTGTATGAATGTTATATTTTAGTCACAAATTCCAACAGAGGGAGGGGGTGAGATAAATCTCAATGAGGGATGACGACACATAAACCGTTTTTAAAAATGTTTTCATAAAATATTAAATGCATTTATAAATTGTATTTTAATTAGTGTACACTTATATATCTACAGATTGAAATTCAGAAATTCCTTTCAAATCTTTCACAACAAGGCAAACAACAAATGACACTAGAACTAATCAAATAGAGTTACAAAAACTCTAATTTATCTAACACAACAATTTCCATAAAACATTTGTTAAAATGTTTATATCCAAAGCAAACAACATATAATCAAACAAAGTTTAAAATATCAGGAATATATATATATATATCTGTAACAAGTACATATACAGGAGTGGATGTGCCAATAGGTAACAGGATTGACTGTGTCACTAAATACGAGTGTCTGATCGAACACACAATCACCATATTATCCTGGTAACTAAGGGCCTTCATTGAACATTGGTATACTAAATGCTACTTACCTCGTAGTTGAGGTGTCCCATATATATACTTACATATATATAATATACTCATAGCAGACAAACATGCATACCAGAGTATGAAATCAAAAAATTGTTATACAACAGTTTTAGAAATACAAAAAATATCTTAAACTAAGCATAATGTTTATTATAGTAAATATAATAAACATCAAGCAGATCATCTATTTCAGAAAACATATTAAAATCCAAAACATAATATTTATTATGAAATTCATAATAAAAATCAAAATAGAATGTTTATTTCATAAACATATTTAAATTCCCAAATTCAGTTTCCAAAGTAGGGGTTATCATATAACCGAATTTTTATTAATTCAGACTATTAATTAGTCCAAATTACATACAAAGGTCAAACACAACAAAAACTTATAAAGTTCAGAAGACACAATCTAAGTGTCTAAAACGGCCATCACACTTACCTAAAGGCCGAGCTAATAATCCAAGTAAGGTCCACCAGTGAATGACTAGTCACCTCTGAATGTAAACAATGTTTGCTGAAAAAGAAACAACCACAACAAACTCAGATATGATAATTGTGGCATTGTAGAGCATGTATAAATGCAAATGTAGATTCAAACCTCAGACCTTAGAAAATTACAAACTAGTCATCAGATTATTCAAATTTATAAATCAATCCTCAAATTGAGCAATTATCACATTATTCCTCAAACTATATGAAATATCAATATTAGATCTTCCTATACTCAAAGTACAAAATTACACTTTTTAGCTTCTCAAACACACGACTTACTCGAGTAACAATAATGCTTACTTGGGTAACTGAACCTCATCTTACTCGAGTAACAACATAGCTTACTCGAGTAACAATTCACCCATATTACTTGAGCAAGCAAATCTAGTTACTAGAGTAATGCATGCTCCAGATCGAGAATCACTCAAACAACCCAGAATTCATTCAACTGTTCAAAACACCATTTAATCCACATAACTCACCTCAAACCAAACTTAATATTATAGATTAATGTTCTGTCAACATCAAATAACAATTAAATGATTAGAAATCACCACTTCCGTTCCAAAAGAATCAAAATCAACTTCCAAATGGTTCTATATGAACTAGAAGCAAGAACCAAGATAGAGATATGATCTTTACCTCAAATCCACAAATAGGTGATCAAAGAATTAAAGAGAACGAGAGAGAAATATCTCTGGGGGTTTGAAAGAGAGTTCTGAGGTGAAAAATGAAGAAGAAAATTGGATAACCTCGATTTTATAGGCCATTAGCCGACACACTGCTTGCCCAAAAACATGGCTTACTCGAGTAATAATAAGTCTTACTCGAATAACACACCTCACAACCCAAAAATTCAATCTCTTTTACTCGATTAACACACACATCTGCTCGAGTAAACCAACCTCTATGTTACTCGAGTAGGCATTGCTCTTACTCCAGTAATCCAAGCTTCGAAAAGGAATAATAAATTCTTCTCTTACTCGAGTAACTCAATCATCAACTTGAGTTAACCGACCCAAATATTACTCGAGTAATATGAATTATTTCCAAGAAAATTCGAAAGAATTTACTTGGTAAATCGACTAAACGAACGGGTTCTTACAGAGACGCACGTGATATTTGAGAGAAACGGAAAAGATAGGGTATAAATATTGAGACATCAGTAAAATTATAATTCTGACTGTTACTTTTGTTACGTTTGTGAAATTATAATCTCCTCGGCTCCAAAACTGGAATTAAAATCTAAAAAAGCCTTACTTTGTAATTTCCTCATTTTTTAGGTGTTAATTGTCCTGCCCATTTAATTGGGCCGAATTATTTTTGAACTCGGATGAGCCAGGATTCGATCTACGAATGGAGAAATTACAAAACATGAAAATATTCATAAAAATTAGAATTAATTATGCCACATGTCATAATTAAACCGTACATTACCATAAATGGAAATATCAGTTTCATATTTTTTAAAATGTGAGAATATACCAATCTTGTCTAACAAATGCCACTACAATGAAACATCATCTCAAAATTGCAAAAATCAAATCAGAAAAAAAAAAACCCATTTTTCCATCCAAAATCTCGTCCATTATCTGTCTCAATTTCTTTCTCATTGTTTCTCTCTCTCTCTATGTTTGGATCTGTCTCTTCCATTTTTCACCTCTCCCTCTCCTCTCTTCCTTCGTTGCTCTCTCTTTTTCTCCCTCATCGCCTCTATTTGTCTTCTCTCTCTCTTCGTCACTGTGCTCAAACGCTAGATGTTTGCTCTACCGCCGTTCTCCTCTGCGCTCTATTGAGTTTGGTTTTGATGATGATGAATGCAAAACATCCATGAAAAAGGTGCAAAATTACAGGTTTGCTGATATTTTTTATTAAGACACCTTAAAAATCCATTAAAGTGCGTTAATAATCAATAAAGCACCTTATTGATTCATTAAAGAGCGTTAATGAATGCAAAATTTGCATCTAAACACGTAGACGTGTTAGTTAAAGAAGCAAAAAGTGTCAAACATTGATCAAAGCACGTAGGTGATTCATCAAGGCACGTATATGAGCATCAACACATGCAAATAAGGTGTAAGTTACGTTGTCAAATGATCTGAGCATTGTTGCATAGATGGATGAAAGATGCAAACTTTAATGGGATGATCAACTCACGTAGATAGGTAACAACGCACGTTGATGAGCTTCAGATGATAACAAAGTTGAGACGCTCCTTGGGATTTGAAATTTGAATATTCCTCGTAAAAGATGATGTTAAAATTAAAGGAGTGAACTTTGAAGATCGACAACGCACCCTAATGATTCATTAAGGCACTTTAATGAAATCTGAAAAACGACAAAACACCTTAATGATTCATTAAGGCACTTTAATGAAATCTGGCCAGAACGACAAGGCACCTTACTGATCGATAAAGTGTGTTAATAATTGACAAAGTGCGTTAATGATCAACAAGGTGCGTTAATGACAGCCTAGGTGAAGTTGGTTATTCTGGAACGAAGAACAACACGCGTAGATCCATAAAAAAATGCATGTAGATGACTATCAAGACACCTAGCATGGATTACAAAGCACGTTGATGACGATGACATCAATTAAAATCAGAATTCTCTCTCTCTCACAACGGTTACTTTGAGGCTTCCAACGACTATATTCTTTTAAGTGTTTATAAATAGACGTGTCCTACACTAGAAGAAGAAAGAGAAACTCAAGCTAAACTTTGCTATCTTTATTTCTCTCCTTCCCTCATTTATACTAGTGCTGGGCATCGGGCCGGGCTGGAGGGTTTTTCCAACCCGGCCATAACCAGGCCTGGTTGACAAGGCCTAATGCTTGGCCCAGCCCGCCCATTCAAAAAGGGTATATTCTATATTTTTTAATCAAAATATAATTTAACGTATACATTATTATATAAATTATACTTTAATAAATACTAAACAACTATTAAATTTATAATTAGCATCATTTTAACTAATATATAACACATAATGCATCAAATTAATATTAATATACAATATATTATATATATAAAATATAAAAAATTATATATATTATATTCGGGTCGGGCCGGCCCACGGGCCATTCCCTCAACCCAGGCCCGACCCTAATTTAATTAAAAATTATTCGGGTCGGCCCGCAGACTGAGCTTATTTGCCCAGCACTAATTTATACCCATTTGAGCTATATTACTTACTATTTTTATTGGGTTGGGTTGAGCTTATATTCTGTGTTATTGAACACATATTTGTAACAATCAAAGTATTTGATTAAGAGTAGATGAGTTTTCTTGTTGTTCCTTAGAAAAACAAGAGTGGTTGCTAGTAGCCATAGAAAACTAGAGTTTCGATTTTCTAGTTGAGCCCACAAAAATTAGAGGTTTGGTTTGCTTGTTTTGTCCTTAAAACAAGTGATCTTGGTTTTTTAGTTGAGCCCACAAAAATTAAGGATTCAATTTTCTTGTTGAGCCCGCAAAAACAAGGTATAACGGTTTGCTTGTTGATCCTGCAAAAACAAGTGTGTAAACGGTTTGGCCTCCACCCGGAACTGAGGAGTTAGTGGATTAAAATTCTTGAGTGGATCTCCAGGAGTGGACGTAGGTCAAGAGGAATGAACCACTATAAATATTGGGCTTTGATTTCTCTCTCCCTACTCTCTTTATTTTGCTTCATACTTGCTTTACATTGTTTGTGATTTGGTTTTTCTTTAGCTTTTGCATTTAACTTTGTTATTTGTTTTAATTGCAAAATTTTTTCAACAAAGTTTTCAAACTCTTTAAAAATCCAATTTCCTCCCTCTTGGATTACCATTTCTATTGGGACCAAGTATTTTCACGCCTTCTTCGCGTAGAGAGAAGCGAAGCGCGATGTCTACATCTGTCTTCGATCTCTGTGGTTCTCCTCTCTTGCCTTGATCTAATCTAGTTCTCCTCTTTAGCCTTCGATCCCTGCCATTCTCCTCTCTCACCTTTGGTCTCTGCCACTCTCTTCTCTCGCCTTTGAAACCGGAGGCACCGCCACAAACGAGACCAGATGAAGAGGGGCAATGTCGGCTAGGGTTTCTCAAACCCTAGTAGCGAGAGGAAGAAGAATTCAGATTTGTTTTGTGATGCAAAATTGTCTTTTAATCCCTTAGGTTTGGTAAAATTAACAAATTAGTCCCTAAAGTTCTACAATTACTAGGATTTAATTTGAAGATCGACTTGGTATTGGCAGCGGCGAACACCTAAAATTCATGTGCTTACACTTTTGTAGGCCTCTATAGACTTTTTAACACCTTTGTACACGTACACTTTTGTACACCAAATTGATTACGATTAAATAAATTAAAATTTGTAAATATTGTGCACACCAAATACCTATATGCATCAATATCAGCTTAATTTAAAAAAATATTATTACAGATGTGTGCACCATCAACCAAAAATTTATTAAATCAACTTTTTCTAAAAAAATGGGAGAATTACGTTAGCGTCCTAAGGTTCACCATAATCTCTCATTGTGTTCCTAAGTTTTGAAAATGATCTTATTGCATCCTTGGATGTTAACGATGTTAATTTTTCTCAACGCAAAATACAAAAAGACTAATATACCCTAATATATTTTTTCATTTGTCCCTTTCTCTATCTTTTCTCTCTCACTATCTCTTTCTCTCTGACCTCACACTCTCTTTCCTCCTTTCTTTCTCTTGCAGTCTCTCTCTCTCTCTCTCCAAACCTGTCGGCACTACAATCCACACCCACCAAACCCGTCAGCCTCTCTTTCTAAGCCCTCTCACTGATTTCTTCTTCAAAATCAAACACATCTCTCTTTATTCTTGCTTCCACAACAGACTGTATCCCCTAAACCAACCAAACCCCAAAACCAAAAATTGATTCGCCCTTCAAACCCAGCTCCAAATCAATTCCAATTGATGGAACTCTAACACAAATTTGAGCACACTCCATGAAATCGAGAATAGTTCAATAAGTTTCAAAAAACTTACTCTGCCCATACTGTGAGAAAGATGATGTTAAGTTGAGTTTTGATGATGATGAATATAAAACATCCATGAAAGTGGTACAAAAGTGCAGACTGTGATTTGTGGCATCTATGCACGTTCAGAAGGATTAATGCATGTTACAGTATGAAATATTGGATGCAATGCACGTTGAATAGATGCAACGAGCACAAAAGGCAATTCAGTACACGTAGATGCATTATAACAGAGAAGCAGAATGCTTCAGGATTTATCTATGCATGTTGAAGAGGTTCAATGTAGACATATTAAGTGTAGTGCAATCAGGTCTGAAGGCAGCATCATACTACGCACGTAAAATAGATGTTACGCATGTAGACGACTGCAAATGAGGACAAAGCCAATAATCTCCTCGGGAATTTGAATTTGAATATTTTTTGACACAGTCACGTGAAGAATTAAAGGTGTGATCTTTGAAGAAGGCATATCTACGCACGTTAAGATGGTACTACGAACATAGACGAATGGTAGATACAGACATAGACAAGACGCTTCTCGGGATTTGAATTTGAATATCCTCTAACACAGTCGAGTGAAGAACCAAATGAGCTATCTTTGAATAGGAACGTCTACGCATATAAAAGAGGGTATTGTGCAAGCCACTGGGTGAAATTGCATATTCTGGAATTCAAAACAATGCACGCAGTCCATGGTACAAAGCACGTAGATCATCTACCTACACACGAAGAAGGGTTATAAGGCACATAGATGTCAATCTGTCCAAGACAGTATTTACTAGGTTCAATGCAATGCACGTTGAAGAAATATCAAAGCGCACAGAACTCAGTTGGAATAAGGTACTACGTAATTAGATGGTTGTTATGCACGTAATAATGGGTGATGTATTATTGGACAAAATTTCTATTTGTTTCACAATGACTACTTTGAGGCTCCAACGACTATATTCTTAAGAGTGGTTATAAATAGATGTCCCAGAGCAGAAGGAAGATAAGAGAGACCTTTGCTAAGATTTGCTATTTATTTTATCTCTCATTTCTACCTTTCTAACCCATTTGAGGTATTTACTTGCTATCATATTTCTGGGTTTGTGTGAACCTTAAATCTGTTATATCTTAGGTTGCTTTTGTAACAAGCAAAGTTGTTTTCTTGGGGTAGATAGGTTTCTTTGTTGTGCCTTAGAAAAATAAGAGTAGTTGCTAATGAGCCTTAGATAACTAGAGTTTCAGTTTTCTAGTTAAACCAGTAAAATTAGAGGTTTGGTTTGCTTGTTTTGTCCGTAAAACAAGGTGAACATTTTTCTAATTGAGCCCACAAAAACTAAGGATTCGGTTTTCTTGTTGAGCCCGTAAAAACAAGGTGTAATGGTTTTCTTGTTGATCCCGCAAAAACAAGTGTTGTAAACGGTTTTCCTCCACTCGGAAGTGATGAGATAGTGGATCAGAATTCTCTAGTGGATCTAGAGTAGTGGACGTAAGTCAAGGAGGATTGAACCACTATAAATCGAATTTGTGCTCTCTTCCCTTACTCTGTCATACTTGCTTTGCATTTGATTTATTTTATAGTGTATGGATTTGATCTTTGGTTTAAGTTACTTCTGCATTTTACTTTGATTTTAGTTTGAAAGAACTTTGCTATTTATTTTAGTTTGTAAAATATTTTCAATAAAGTTTTTAACTTGCTAGAATTTCAATTCACTCCCATCTTGGATTGCCATTGGGGCCAAAGCCCATTGTTCATATTGGGAATTTACATTTGGTATCAAAGCGTATGCTCTTAATAATTCTTTTTGGTTTAAAATCCAAAGAGTAAAAGATTCCAAAAATGGCATTCATGAATGATATTTTGAGATATGAAGGCTTTGCTATTGATAGAGCTCTTTTCTTTGATGGCAACGATTACCTCTATTGAAAAACAAGAATGAAAGTGTTCCTCAAATGTGAAGCCGAGAGGTTTGGGAAGTAGTGGAAGATGATCCTTTTGTCCCCAACAAGACTGTCAATAGTGTGGAAAGAACCAAACCAAAAGAAGAATGGACTGACCATGATAGAGTTATGGTACGATACAACAACAAGGCTATGCACATACTCTTTTGTGCACTTAGCAAAACCCAATTCAACAAAGTTCAGCAATGCCAAAATGCACATGATATTTGGAGGATTTTGGAGATTACCTATGAGGGCACATCACAAGTAAAGGATAACAAAATCTCTCTCCTTGTCCACAAATACGAGTTGTTTAAGATGGAGGAGGAGGAATATATTCAATACATGTTTGACTGCTTTAATTACATCATAAATGGTCATATCTTGGGAAGACTTACTCTAATTTGAAGCTTTTAAGGAAAATCTTAAGATATCTTCCAAAGTCTTGGGCTTCCAAGAAGGAAGCAATCCTAGAAGCTAAGGATCTGAATTCTTTACCATTGGAAGAATTTTTTGTATCCTTACTCACATATGAAATGGGTTTGAAGAAGAAGAGGAGGAGGAGGAGGAGGAGAAAAAGTTGTTGGGCATTGCATCAAAAGCCTCAAAGTACATTGAAAGCTCAAGTAAGGATGATGAT
This sequence comes from Flueggea neowawraea, assembly GCA_948243855.1. Classification (NCBI taxonomy): domain Eukaryota; kingdom Viridiplantae; phylum Streptophyta; class Magnoliopsida; order Malpighiales; family Phyllanthaceae; genus Flueggea; species Flueggea neowawraea. The sequence continues at coordinate 3,595 of CAODLS011322158.1, read as the reverse complement.
GATGATGAAAAGGTTGATCTTGAAGATTTGGATTATCTCACCAAGAAATTTCAAAGGTTCCTTATCAAAGGAAGAAGTGAAAATGAAGGTAGCAAGAGAAAAATCAAACTCATTTGCTATGAGTGTAATAAACCAGGTCATGTCAAACCAGATTGCCTTATTTGAAGAAGCATGACAAAAGGAGGAAAAGAAAAATTCTTGATTATATCTCAAGCTCAAGTGTTGATGATGATGCCAACAAATAGATTAGAGGTGTGTGTTTAACAGCAATCAAAGCCAAAGAGAAAATTGAAAATGTGGTACAATTTCCTTGAACTCAAACCTTGTTTTATTTTCCTTTGTATATATGCAATTTGCTTGTTTGTTGATTTTATGCATATTTGAATTGATTGCATACATTGAATTTCTGTTTTACAAAGGGGAAGATATATGTTTATTGATATGCATATTTTGAAACAAAAGGGGGGGTTGTTTTAAAGATCATTTCTTTGAAAAATACATTTGCTTAGGGGGAGTTATAATTGCATTACTTGAATCCTTTAATTATTTGGGGAGAATGTTGATTTTGCATATCCGTTTTGGTGATACAAAAAGGGAGAAAAGTGTTGCATGAATTTGCATATTATTTTCTACAATTGGTATCATTTTTGCTTTGAACATTGTACATATTATTGTGTTGAACTAACCAAGTGACAAGGAATGAAATCCTTGATCAAATTGTTTATTATTGATGAATAGATGTTCAAATTCATGTATTTTTTTATCATAAAAAATGGGGAGATTGTTGAGTTTAGTTTTGATGATGATGAATGCAAAACATCCATGAAAGTGGTGCAGAAGTGTAGACTCTGTGATTTGTGGCATTTATGCTCGTTTAGAAGAATCAATCCATGTTGCAGTATGAAATACTGGATGCTATGCACGTAAAAATTCATGCAATGCACGTTGAACAGATGCAACCCGCACAAAAAGAAATGATGTTCTCGTAGATGCGTTGTATCAGAGAAGCAGAATGCTCCAGGATTTCTCTATGCAAGTTGAAGAGGTTCAACAGACATAGATGAAGTGTAGTACAATCAGGTCTAAAGGTAGCATCATACTATGCACGTAAAATAGATGCTACACATGTAGACGATTGCAAATGGGGACAAAGCCCACAAAAACAGTTTGCTTGTTGATCCCACAAAAAAAAAAGTGCCTCCACCCCGAAGTGAGGAGATAATGGATTGGAATTCTGTAGTGGATCTAGAGGAGCGGAAGTAGGCCAAGAATAACCGAACTACTATAAATCGAATTTGTGCTCTCTCCCCTTACTCTCTCATACTTGCTTTACATTTGCATTTGATTTATATTATTGTGTGTGGATTAGATCTTTGGTTTTAAGTTGCTTCTGCATTTTATTTCGATTTTAGTTTGAAAGAACTTTATTATTTATTTTAGTTTGAAAAATATTTTCAACAAAGTTTTTTACTTGTTAGAAATCCAATTCACCCCCTCTTGGATTGCCATTGGGACCGAAGCCCATTGTTTATATTGGGAATTTACAGATGAGACAAAAGTCAGAGAGGATAGAAACTAGACATAATCGAAGAGAACACATAAAGAATCTCGCTATAGTTAAGAGATTTGAACACAGATTGAACACATATTGATTTGGACAATCCACAAAACTGCAAATTTCATCGTTGTCATCAAATCATACAACCAATTTCACCCTAAAGATCGACTAAACTCATTTAGCGAAAAATTACAAACACTTACCATTTTAAGCTAACCAAATCTCTTGTTTGCCTTGTTTAACTATTTATGCAGATTATTGAGAAATGTGGGGAGAAAAGCATTGATGACAGAGACGACGAGTGAGAGAGAAACTTGCTGAAAGGAAATGGCAATGAGGGTTTAGTGAGGGTTTAAAAGACGATTGTCGTGACAACCAAGGAAGGGCGTGTCATTTTGTGGTCTATCAAATGCCCAAGCTTCCTATGCCTTGTAAGCCCCAGGCAGAGAGAGACGAAGAGACGTCGAATTGAGCTAGAGAGAGACGTGAAAGAAGGACGATGTATGAGTGGTTTTGGTGAGAAAAACAGAGATGATGAGAGAGATAGAGAGAGAAAAAGACATAGAAAGGGATGAGAGGGAAAGAGAGAGATGAGAGAAAAAGACATAATTGAGGATAGAGGTGATGAAGATAAGGGGTGATGAAGATAAGGGCATAATAGTCATTACAACCACGTTGTTATGTGTCCCATATGCCACATCACCAAACCTGACGTATCCCATTAGTTCTAGTTGACAGCTTTTAAGAGCAGAGACGTAGTAAGAGCCTTTTCAAAACTTAGGAACACAATGAAAGATTATAATAAACCTCAAGGACGCCAATGTAATTCTCTCTAAAGAAATTGTGAACTCCTTTTTATACACCATTGTACACCTTTTTAAAAAATCAGATATTTTTAATAATAAGTTTTTTAGAAAAAAAGTCAATTTTTTTGTTGGAAGTCTTTTTTTTTGCCAAAAAAATCAATTTCTTGTAATAATATTTCAATTTCTCACGAAAATTGCATTTTTAAGTTATGTTTATTTTTTTCTTAGCATTTTTTATAAAAATTAAAGAAGGGATTTGTAAAATTTTTATTATAAACGTGTTATTTTTCCTAAAAATTAAAGTCTCAATTCAATCATTTTAGAACAAAATGTATGATTTTTTACATTTGTATATATTTAGTTTGTTATTTATATATTTTTACTTCTTTTACATATTTTTCCTAAGAAAAGACAATGTTTTATTATTATTTTCAAAATTTTCTAATACTTCTGTAAATACCACTAAAAAATAAAAGGCTTATATATATATATATATAAGGCTTATCACATCTATAAATCTAAAACTATTTAAAATTGCATTTTCAACCACTTCAACTATCAAATGTAAATTATAAATTTCCTTGCAACTGTTTCTGAACCAAAATGTATACATTTTAATAGCCTAAACGTTTTGCATTTTGAACAAGTTAAAATGATCAACACCGACTTAGTGTGTCCCCGCAATTTCTGAACCAAACAGACAAAAATGAGAAATTTCAAGAAAAGTCCATTTTTAATATTTTTTATCACAAGAATATTCAACAATCAAGATTTCATTTATTCACACACTTATGAGCTACCATCAACGAGATCAAAATTTTAAGACGTGCATGTTCTTCCAAAACTTCAGGGATTTTTTCATCCGTGAAAACCGTGCCGCTCAAACCTTGGATTCGAAACTGCTGCCGGGATCTGACACTAGTCTGATCGGTCGGTATATTCTTCCCGGAGCTGCAAAATCTGACAAAAGCCCATCTGTCAATCAATGCTTATCCCGATTTCCGGTGCATGCAACATCTTGCAACATTCTTCATAATTTTCTATAAGCTCCCCCCTTCCAGTTTCCCAGATTCAATAGGCAGGTATAATATTCTGCAAACCAAGAATGAAAATCCTGGAATAATATGACAAAGCTGGGAGATTTAAGTTATCATAGAAAAGGAAATGACTGCAACAGAAACATAATTTAACACAGATGCATATTGAGAAATAGTAACAAGAATGTTAAATC
>CAODLS011321920.1:0-10185 GCA_948243855.1 Flueggea neowawraea | reverse complement strand
CTGAGATAGAAAGAAAGCAATGTATGTATGTCAACAACGCCAACATTAAGCATCTTCCTTCCTCCCAAACATTACACTCCATTAATATCCACTCCTTCTCTCTCTCTCGAACCACGCTTAAAGAGCTAAAACTAAGACTGAAGATGACGGTTGGGTCCGGGTGGCCAAGGCCGAGGACACGGTGGAGGTGGACGTGCTCTTGAAGCTCAAACGAGGCGGCAACACCCACACCAAACTTCCGCCTCTTTCTCTCCCTCCGGTTCGTCTCCTCGACTGGACCGTCCGGCAGCGCCGCTCGAACCCGCTCCTGAAGAAGAATCGTGCCTCTAGTCCTACCACGCCGCTTTCATGGAGCGGCGCCACTACTTCTGGCAGCGGCGGCGGGGATGGGTTCGAGGAGTCAAGCCAAGCCGCCAAGCCTGTTGATGCTCCGAGATATAAGGTTTTTGTTACTTGCTTTAGTTATTTTCCTTTTCTGTGTCTGGGCTTAATAAAGAGATGTTTTTTAAATTATTTTTCTTCTTCTTTTGACTTATTTCGATTTGTTTTTTAAAATCACTTAACTATATGTTTGCCTTGTTGGGAGGGGTAAATCGGTCATTTTACGATGGATAGGGATTTTCTCCGACCATTGAACGTGTCATTACACCAAGAACGTGTTTTTTTCTTTTTTTTTCCCCTCCAACAAAAAATGCATTAGAAAAAAGTTTAATTTTCTTATTTTTCTTTTAAAATTATTTGACTTAAATGCCCTTTCGTTTTGAGGACTCGTTTTTATTTTCCTTTTCCATAAATATTAGTACATTCCATAAGTGGCAACCTAAAATATAACGTAATTTAAGGATATTAACATTATAATTTTTATTTTCGGAATCCAAGTTCCTCGTAAAAGTCAATTGGCAACAATCGCGTCAAAAGACGAACTACTCCCTGAAATATATAACAGTGACAAGCCTTTTCAAGCATTTATTTAAGGGTATTTTGGTCATAGTGAAAATACTTTAAATATTATATTATTTTAAGCAGTTCTTATGGGTGGCGTGTTTTGATGGCAAATATATGTTGTGGTTTGGTGTAGTGTAGTTAGTGGTTATGCACTTTATGGCGAGGGAAATGGTACGGTGCGTCGCGGCAGTTTCCACTTCGTACGGGCGCACCCAAACTTCTCACGTTACTCGTTAGATGTTGCATGACAGCTCTCCGTTTTGTCAAAAGTCAACTTTACTGGGCCGTGATTTTCGCAACACTGACAGCGCGTGTCTTTAATTTTTGTTCCACCTGTTTGGAACATTCCCATTTCGGGTAACATTCAATGGGCTAATTTTTATGCTTACCAAACAAGGCTTTAGTGGTTGGGTTAGGGGTGAATCCAGATTGAATGTTTTGGGTCAAGTTCTGTTTTTGCATACTTTGGTCAAAATAAATATTCCATTGAATTTCGTTCCAATCTAAGAAAGTCGTTGAAAGTTGTAAAAGACGAGATAAAGGACAAGATCATGGGTGAATGAATGGTTAATGGTTTGGGTTGATGATAGGAATTGGTCAAGTCATTGATTCCACGTAGGCAAAGTGGGAACAGGGTATTGGTTGACGTGTTGTGGGGTGGGGGAAACTGTTGGGAAGTTGGAACTATGTTTTCAACGAAGTTTCTTGAAGAAAATGTCCAACCAGTACCAACATGTCTGTTTTTGTCTTGTTAGAGATAAATTGCTAGGGTTCCTCTATCATATCACTTGTTTTCAACCATTAGATTCAATGCTCATCACTTGGAACTTATAAGCTCTAATGTTTTAGTGACATTTAACCCTTTTTACTCAAGTATAGTTTTATTAGATTGTACCCAAATATGATTGGTTCAGTGATTAATATGCTAACCGCCTCAAACATTTGTTAAGAGACGAAAACTGTTAATATTCTAATATCCAAATTGGTCGTCCATTCCGTGTGAAAGAGAAAAAATAGTAGTTAGTTAATTATTGCAACTGTATAATCGTTATGCCTCAGATGACTGGTGTATTTGTTGGCCATCATAAATTTTTTATTCGAGGCAAGGGAAGTTTCTTGGATAGGAATTAACGCGTGAATTGAATTGAAGTAACTGAATTTGTATATGTTGCATGAATGGGACCACATCTTGGTTTGGTTAACTGATATGATAATGTTCGGTACTTGCAGGTTGCTGTAGCTAGTAATACACCAACTATCAAGAGGTCAAGAAAGAAGAAGGTAATGCTGAATTATATGTGTACCTGCAAGCTTCAGTAAATCAATTTTCTTGGTTGTGAACTATGCGTTAAATTAATTTTAATTGGCATGAACTCTATTTATCATGAAGGATGTCATAAGCCTTTTAGTACATTTTGCTAGTACTGAAAACTTTCAGAACTAACTTATTGAGTGTTTTTGGCATCTACTTTTGCATGTATGGTTATTGACTAATCAGTTTGTCCTTTTTATTTCGTGTGAATCTTGGAACTTCTGATTTTAATTCAATTTGATTTCGAACAAGTGGTTTATTGGCGAACCAAGTTTTCATTGGATTGGACCACAGCTAAATCTCTATTCCTCAATCCATTAAATGGAGCTGGTTTTTATTTAATTTAAAAATTAGAGAAAAAAGAATGTCAGCTTATGGAGTTGAGTCTAAATATAATTGCGTTGCTATTTATGATGTAACATATTTTGTTGACTTATGAAATGAACGCTAAATTGATTGGATGTTCAAGTTTTGCATTGCTCATGTCCCTTTTCTTTTGGTCTTTTTCTTTTTGTATTTAGATTGCCATCTCATGGTAGTTATATACTTATCGATCTTACCTTTTGCTGCTAGACTTTGGCTGAGCTAAGAGAAGAGGAAAGTTTGCTGCAGAAGGAAAGAATAAATTTGAAAGAAGTATGTTTATGAGAATCTAACTTGCCTTGTCTTTTTTGTTTTCGCATACTAATGCTTCTGATTGTTCTTATCTGTAACAATAACAATGTGATTCATGTTTTCAACAGCAACTAATAACCCTACGGCTCAACGTGGAGAAACAGAAAGCTGAAAGTTTAAGCTTGAAGAAACTGAAGGTACACCTCTTACTTCTATTTCATTCATTCTGGTTTCCCTGCATAATTTTTATGTGGACTTCAATGTAGTAGAAATTAAATGTACTTCTGTTATTAACATAGCATGTTCTTTTTTAAATTATTCATATTCTTTGTAACTGACATACTGGTCTGAATGACCGTTACTAGTTGACCAAAATCTATGCAATCTACTTAGTTTTCACTATGCAATCTACCAAATCTCAAGTCATTTACATATTTGTTTCCTAATGATAGTTTACTTTTTACTACTCTGATTTCTTTTGTGGTGATAATGCTACTGCTATAACATGTCTTTTAGGATTCAATCATTAGTTTCCACAACATGTAAATGAGAATATAATATTAAATGTAATTGTGCTTTCTGAGCGTACAAAGTGAACTCTTTATTTATCAATGCCAATGATTCGAATCTTCTGAACTGAATGATTTTCATCTGTATGTGTTGAAATATTCACCCATAGCTGATTCTGAAGTGCTTTACCCCTAGCTCACTTAATTCTAAGTCACTCATTTTCGCACCCTATTTACTTAATTGTTGGTTTGGCTGCATAACATAAATTTTAAGATAATGGTTCAGTTATGTTGTATTTGTATATATTTTCCTTACACCTTGAAATAGTCAGTCCACCATCACTATTAGAGTAGAAATCGTCTGCCTTAATTGTTCTCTGGGCCATAATGCCCTGTGAAATCAGAAAGTCAGGGGGGAAGATATTTGCAGTGGAAGTTACTAAAGCATTTCATTTGCAGACTTCTTCAATCATTCACGTCCTCTGTACCAGTTTTAAGTTTGCCATTTGTATTCCTCTTATTTAATATGGCAGAATCTTATCTGTTTAATGATAGAAATAGGAGCTTGCACTATAGTTTGATAGCTTCTTATGAAATATTTGTCTGGAAACTGGAAGAGTATCACGCACTTCTTCACTGTGTAAAATGGATATATTGAGCCATTATTGAAGAGCCAGTTGTCTTTGTTATGGTTGATATCCAAATATGGAATTTGGGAGGGCATCTGTCATCAAAGGAAGTGTCAAAGTTAAGAACATAGCTCACATCAATATTGTACATGTTATTTTTAAGTTTACTTGCTGCCAGCACTGTCTTAGAAAATAAAAGAAATGTTTGTGCCTGAATCAATAGAGGTCAACTGAAAATTTCTGTTTTGGTCTTCATGATAGAAAATTAAGGGCATGCTTAGTTAAGAAAATTTTCCATTGTTTTCTAGAAAACTAGAAAACAAAAATGGAAAATGAAAAATTTGTTCATGGAAAATTAGAATTTCCATTGTTTTTCTATTTTGTTTCAGAAAATGAAAACAAAATAGAAAACAAAAAATTGTTTTCTCAACTAAAAATAGCCTAAGTTTTCCTGGGCAACTTTTAGTTGATTTTTTTTGGCTCTGAATTTGGAGGCTATTGTTGTTAGAGTTCTTCGATGGTTTTTAAGTTTCTTTCTTCTTCACAGTAGGCTTTGTAGGCCTCCCTCCCAGAAAATTTCTACCTATCCTGATAGAATTTTGATAATGTGTTTTAGTTTTTACAAGACTTGGGTTTTTAGAGGACAATTTGACATGTTAAATTACATTACCATAATAGATTTGTAGTTCATTCATTCTTTCAATAAAACATTCTGAGATAAATGCAGTGAGTGACAGATCATCTGTTTTAAGTTAATGTTACCCATGAACTATCATATTATATGGTTATTTCCTGAAATAGAACAATGCTCCTGTTCTTGTCATTGGTCTTTTTCTTTTTGCTTTTTGATAAATTCTTGTGTATTATAATATGGATAAAGCAATAAAAAAAATGTAATGGTGATTTTGTTCTTCGCAGCTTGACCTATTATCACGCCAGACGATCGAGACAGTTCCAGCTTCTCTTCAATGTGAAGAAGCAAAGCTAAACCAACCTCAGCAAAGAATGGAACACTCTAATCCTTCTTGTTTAATCTTCTCAACTAGTGTTGCCTGCAATAAACTTGACCCGTCTCCCGCAATTACTCGCGAAACGCTTTCTCACCAGCTACCCGACCTAAACATTCCGGCCGACGAAGGTGATTCATCCTCTAGTTTCCTGTATGGATTAAGCCAATGGCAGGAACCAGCTGTATACTAGCAGTCCTAACAGGATCACAGGCTGAGCTAATGTAAGTACCAAACCAATTACGTTTTTCGCATCTTAAAACAAAATGCGGAAATTAATTTTTATACAAAAAGGTCTACTAGGAAAGTGTAGACAGAATAGAGATCCTAATCTTTGATCTGCATTATTTTCAGAATATTTTACGTTCTTTCACATTCTTTGGGTTCTTCCCTAATTCTGGGGTACTGTTTTCTTTGAATTGTAATTCAGTACTGTTTTAGAAATATAAAAGTTAATGCTGTTGACTATTTTGTAGACAATCACTTGTTCCGCTGCTAGGAATTGAGTAACTTGACCATAATTTGATAATGCATTTGACACTTATCATAGTATCGTCGAGTATCGGAGAAATTGCTCTCAGAAAGTGCGACTTCTAAACTTGCTTGGTGTACATTTTTGTAAAAAACTTTCCAAGAAGAAATTAGCTGTACGTCTTGAGAACTAACGAAGTAGGAACATCTCCAATATCCAGCACTCTCTTTAATTTGTCATTTTTCTTTATAATAAAGGCTTATTCATCAAACAATATTTTCAATCATTTCTTTTTTCCACTTTTTATATTTAAAAATAATATAAAGTAGTTTTGACTAGTTATTTTTATTGAGTACAAAATAGTTTTTTATTTGGGCTATGATTGATGAATTTTTTTTATATATTTATTTTTATTTATCAATCAATTTTAAATGTTTTATGAATTTTAACAAAATAAAGAGTAAAATAAAGAATAGAATTGGATACAATATTTATTTTTAATTTTTATAATTAATGATTTTATTTATTTTCATTAAAAATAATAGCTAAAAATACATAGTATAATTAAAAATGCTATAACACTAGGGGACTAGATAAGTGGCATTTAAAGCCCTTTTGACTTATTTGTCATTTTTTAACAAAAGAATAAGAATATTATTAATGGTAATATTGTCTTCTAAATAGTGACTTCTTAGCACGTAATTTGGCCGAATACATGGACACCCCCTGAATTTGCATCAAACGTACAATTTATCCTTTGAACTTTGCGGCCGCTTACAAAATTTCTTAAACTTATGAAAATGTGTCATTTAATCCCTCAAATTTTGAAAACGCAGTCATTTTGCATTAGCAATGATGGCATGGTATGACACATAAGAAATAAACATTTATATCGACAGGTCCACATCAGTAAGTTCAAGAGGTGCACATCCTCTGTTTGTGTGCAAGAATAGAAAGGAGCTACAAATTTATTTTGGTTTTCATATTTTAGGATTAGAAAGAAAATTGCATGACTATCGTTGTCTTTTGTCACTTCAGAAATGAATTCTGTTGATGTGGACATGTTAATGTGTACATTCATTTCTGATGTGTCCTATCATGTCATCATTGCTAGTGCAAAATGGTTATGTTTCCAAAGTTTAAGGGGTTATATAACACATTTTTACAAATTTAAGGAGTTTTGTAAGCGGCCACAAAGTTCATGGGATTCAGGGGGTACACATGTATTCAGCCAAGTAATTTCATACTAAATAGTTTTTTCCCATACTTTTAGAAGAAATTGAACTTCTTAAGATGTACACTTCAAGGAAATTTGGCTTTTTTATGGAGTACCAAACATGGCCTATTTTTCAAGGGAAAATGACACTTATACACATCTTTTAGGAACTAATTGCAAAAGATGACAGGACAAATATTCACTTTCAAGTATAAACAATATTGCAATTCTATTTGCATATATAAACAAACATACATATTTGTACCTCTTTCAATTAAGGAGAACAAAAAGCAGTTACCATAATTAAAATAATCCAACAAATTAGGATAACTAACACCCATGTCCACAACTGCAGAACATGCAACCACCACCAACCTCTTACCCAAACCGACTCAAATTCTCGTATTATGAATTTTTTATTTTTATTTTATTCATTTTGTTTAAATTCTTTGTATTATTTAGTGGATATTGATTTGTTACACTTATGCGTACATATTAAATTTATGTTATATATATATATATATATATATATACATATGTGTGTCCGTTTGCCCAATATCCCCTCAATGTCCTTGTAAGATCCCTTCAATATCATCCAAAAAAGAGAAAGAAGAAACATATCAATAATGAGAGTAGACTGCAAAAAGAATCCACTTAAATTATCATAAATGAAAAAAAATGCATCAATAAATACACCCTCTCACACACAAAAATAAAAAAAAAAACAAGAAAAACAAGCAACATATTAAATTAATCATTGTAATAATAATTGAAGACACCATAAAATGAATGCCTCATCACTGTCAACCAAATTGAATTCTCGTGATAATTTATGTGTGTTAAAATTGACATACGAACCAAATCACCTTTAACTTTGACGATCAATCTAATAATTTCCCAAAAACTAAGGATTGAATAGCTAGTTTTGACTACATCAAATATGGACAGTAGATGAGAGAGTCCACTACTTTCGGATTATCCAAATTGCTAAATGTGGGTCATGGAAACTGAACACAACTTCATCTCCCCGACCGCCACCGCCACTAGGATAGTGAAATTCTTGACATCGGAGAGTCCTTAGCTCTAAAAAATCTTGTCGAACTTGCCTTTGGTTCGTTGAATGCGAAAACTCGTCCCATCTTGCAAATCCAGATGTCGCGTGACGAAAGAAGACATCGACGATGATGTTATTTCATCTTTGAGCGCCGATGAAAGAGAACGACAGAGAGAGAGAGATGAGTGGTGGAGGATGAATAAAGAGAAAAAGAGGGAGGGAGGGAGGGAGGGAGAAAGAGAGAGAGAGGAGGAAGGGAAAAACAGCGGGGTTGGGGGAGAAGAAGAATATTGTTTTGAAGAAAGGAAGCAGTTTTGGAGTCGAAGGATAGATGGGGAGAAGTGAGCAAGAGACACTAGATAGATCAGAGGAAGAGGAAAATAAAATATCTTTATTTTGTTTTTTTTTTTAATAGGAAGATAATCAATTACACGATTATAGGAATGAATATGGTAGTTTGCCTAAAATTGCAATTTTAATCAAAAGCTGTTTATAGATGCAAATAGTTGTTATAATCTGAAATAACTTTAAAATCAGTGAAATTATTATAATTATTTTTTAAAAAATGATGTAGGGGATAATTTCCTAAAAAATGAGAAAATTACCCTATAGATCGCATTTTGGACTGTAGGTCTAGGCCTTTTTTTTCTTATTAAGAGAGTGGGATTTTACTTTTTGGACGTATCTCTTTTTCAATCCGGACGCAGTTGGCCTTTTTAGTAATCCATGGCCCATTTTTTAAACTCTTATCGACATTTCATGTTCTATTTCCTTTTGAAACTTCTATTTTACCTTATTAGCATTTCACTTTATTTCCTCTCTTTTGTTTTCTTCTTCTCACTTCTCAACTCTTCGACTTCCATGCTCCATTTTAGGTTTCTTCTCAACTCTTTGATATTTTCCCTCTTTTGTTTTCTTCTTCTCACTTCTCAACTCTTCGACTTTCGTGCTCCATTTTAGGTTTCTTCTCAACTCTTCAGTATTTTCTTCTTCTTCTTCTTCTTCTTCTTCTTCTTCCAATTGAACATGCACAAATGATTTTATCTTTGACTCTTCGCATGTTGTTGTGTTTGTTCCTTATCTTTTTTTATTCTTTCTTTTGTTACTTTTCTTTTAGGTTTTCATGGTGAACACTCATCAATCGCCGATGAATAGTATATCACAAATCATGAAGAAATTTGTTCGATCTTCAAAATCTCCCAAAAATGTTATCATCGTGAATGATTCTGCAGGCAAACGAACTATTGTGGGAGACAATGGTGGTCATGACGGTTCCGATGCTTCGATTCATCCAACAAAAGCTTCGGGTACTCAGGTTCGTGCTTCTTATTCTTGTTTTTCTATTTTTATTTTATATTTTGGTGTTTTCATTTTTGTATTTCTATCATTTATAAAAACAGTTTTATGTTACTTTTGTATAAACTTTATATCAACCTTTAATAATTAAACAGTTAAAGTAAATATTTAATAATTATTTTCTAGTTTTAAATAATTTTTTTAAGCGTTATACAATTTTTTTAAAAATATTTTAGGATATAAACAAATGATAGACTCTGAAAATCGTTCATGTGTCTTATATCAACCTTATATAAATTTTATACCAACTTATTATTTTTATAAATTCTATATCAATTTTATATAAACTTTTTATTTTGTAGTTTGAGTTGAAAAAACATTGTTCCGAGTTCCGATGAAAAACATTGTTCCTATTTACCTTATATCAACCTTATATAAACCTTTTTTTTTTGTAGTTGGAGTCGAAAAACATTGTTACTGGTTTTGATAAAAAAAACGTTGTACCTGTTTTGATCTGTTTGTATTGATATGCTTTTGTTGTTGTGCTGCTTCTTCTTGTTGTTCGATCTGTTGGACTCGTTAAAAACTAAATGATGTGTTGTTCTTTGGCAGGAAATTGAAAAAAAGGAAGCTTCACTTGATTTTTCATCTTCAAAATCTGCATATGATTTCTTTTTTCATTGCTGGAAATCGAAGGTATGAAAATGGGTGTGGCGGCTGCTTATATTGTGGGCGTCAATCCCTAGATTTATGGTTTTATACGGAAGTTTAAAAATATCGTTATGAAATGTTCGTTTTTGGCAGACGAAGCTGAGAAATCTTTTAGCTCCGTTTTATGTAATTAATTTTTTATTTTGGAATAATTATGTATTTGGCCCAAAAAAAATTATTATGGAAGCCTAACAATGATGTACTGTTGGGCTTTGATGCGTCTCCGATCCATGTTACCTCCTCGACCGTGGAATCAAGAATGAAGGTTTAATATTGAATCTCTCGACACCAATGTTTGTGTGAATCTCTCGACACCAATGTTCGAAATATGCGAATTTAGTCAATCTAGGAGAGCTGATTATTGAAAGAGTTATTCAATTTTAGAAAACCCACTTTAGTTTTTTCTTTCAAAAAAAAAA
>CAODLS011321857.1:0-16975 GCA_948243855.1 Flueggea neowawraea | reverse complement strand
CTGTACCTTCAAAACCTGGATACCTGACTGAATGGAATTTCAGTGACATGAATAGCTTCGCAAGTGATAACCAGTCTCTACGAACTGATACAAGTCATTTTGCTTCATCGGCGAGTACAAACACAGTGCATCCACCAATGGACACTACCAAACCCATAATGAATGAGATCACTGGAGATGTCAGATGAAGAACGTTGGGTTTTCAGTGTGTTTCTTTAATTAACCCTGTTTCTCAGTGATTGCCCATAGATTACAGTGAGTTTCTATGCTTTCTGTCATTCTTTTTTTTGTTAGGTTGATTCTGCAGCATTGTTAAATGTTGTTTTAACGTATTTTAACATTTAAATGTTAAAAAAATTTAATTAATTCGGATTATAAATATTTTCTTTTAATTTTTTTATTAAATAATATAATAATGTTAAATAACAACAAATACAAAAAATTATAAAATCCAGAAACCAAAAAAAAACTTTTTGCGATCGCAAATTCTTGCGACGAACTGGTCGCAACTGTTGCGACCAACAATGTCGGTTGACTTCTCCTCAAATATGCGTCGAAAAGTTGACCGGTCAAAAAATTTTGCGACGAATTTGTCGCAAAAATATTTTTGCGACGGGGATTTTGGCAACGAAATTGTGAGAAAAAAAATGGTCACAACAACAGTTTTGTGAAGAATTTCCTGTTTTAAAAACGTATTTTTCTTGTAGTGTAATGCATTAAAAGTTTAGTGAACTACAATTCAGTCACTATTTCAAAACCAAAGGAGAGGGTTAAAAAAATATAGAGGGCTAACAAAAAGGGAATAATTTAAATAAAATTAGAATTAAATAATCATATTAAAAGAATTTAAAAATTTTGAAACTTAACAATCGCATTCGCCAAAATTTAGTGATACTTGTGCCTTTATCCTAAGTTCCTAACTATATGTTCCAATATATACAGTAAAGAGAAGACATATATAGAGCTTTTATTATTTTTTTTTAAGTTATAAATATTATTCTTCTAATCTTCAAACTAGTTGGTTAAGAAGATTAGGAAAAAATCTACCACTGAGAGCTTTTATTTTTGCCAAGTTGACAAAGTACAAGTTATAAATATTGTTTATCTAATCAAGGCACAACTTTGCTGAAAGCAATTGACAGCTGAAGATGGCATAGCCCATGAGAAACCCAACACACACAAGACGTGGTTCCAAACATTATAAAGCTTTTAATTAAATTGAATAGCTCTTGACACGGTATCATAGAACAAAAATTAACAAACAAATCCGATAAAACCCAGTTATCGTTTTAGAGACTTGTCTCAACTAACATATTTCTCTTTGATGTATAAAGAGGTAGCAAACGAGTTTCACGAGTGATTGCAGAAAATACCAAACTTGATGTCTGGATAAAGCTAAAGATCCAAATTCCTCCCGCTAAACACTGTACTATAACCTTCAATTCATGATATTCTCTTGCTCCATAATATAAACTAACATCTCTCCTTGTCTCCATCAAAATTCTCATATGTTTATATACTAGCAACAAAAATTTTTACACTTAAATTTCGTGGCCATGGGTTCCAAGGCGGTCGCAGTTGATGGCAGCAATGCCACTGGTCTAAGTAGGATGCTCAAAACCCTGGAAGGGTCCTACAAGAATTGTGTTCCGCCTTCAGGCGAAGGTGCAACCCCCAAGTTGCCATTGATACAAAGGGTCCCATTTAGGCTTCAAAACAAGGTAAACTTTAAGAAGCATTACGAACCGATGGTCATTGCCATCGGCCCTATCCATTATGACAAACCTGGTCTTTCGGAGGAGTTCAAGCGTGGACTCGCACATCTGTTCATCGACAATTTTATCAAACGCAATACTAAAATCGCAT
This sequence comes from Flueggea neowawraea, assembly GCA_948243855.1. Lineage (NCBI taxonomy): Eukaryota > Viridiplantae > Streptophyta > Magnoliopsida > Malpighiales > Phyllanthaceae > Flueggea > Flueggea neowawraea. The sequence goes on along the minus strand of CAODLS011321857.1, from coordinate 15,109 downwards.
ATGATGCTATCGAGCTAGACATCGGCAAGTTGAGGAAGCGCTACCAGGAGGATGTCACCGCCAAATATGGTGATGAAGAGCTCGCCTTGATGCTGTTCGTAGACAGCTGTGCAGTTCTGGCATTCATTTCCAAAACCGTTGATGATCAATTCGGAAAGGATTTCACAATTAAGACCGACTTCGAAATGTTCAGTGTGCATGATTTGTTCTTGCTAGAAAACCAACTTCCATACGAAGTCCTTGAATCACTGATGAATTCATCAAACAATCCCGCTGATTTAATGGAAAAGATAAAGAGTTTCATCGTTCGCTGCATGTTGCATTATCCTGATGCGGATTTAGTACGCAACTATGATCTTCCCAAAAAACCCAACCATCTTCTAGAGCTTCTGAGATCAAAATTTCTTGGCCACCGACCCTTAAATGTTGCCACGAAAAATCTCTGCGGAAGCTGTAATCCCGTAGATTGTATCATAAACTTGATCAGCAAGGATAAAGAAAACAAAGTTCCCACTTTTCGCAACATCACGGAGCTTCAAGCTGCAAGCATAACAGTGACAAAGAGCGAGACAAGTTACTTAACCGACATTTCATTCGTCGGTGAAAGGACCTTGATGGCAACCTTAAAGCTTCCTCAAATGATAGTAGATGACTGGACAGCTCCTAAGTTCCTGAACTTGGTAGCGTACGAAATGTGTCCGGACTTCTTCAACGATTTCGGAATCAGCTCTTATCTCTGCTTCATGGATTCACTCATTGATAAAGCCGGAGACGTGAAGGAGCTAAGAGACGCTGGGGTGTTGCATAACTCGCTGGGGAGTGATGAAGAAGTAGCCACACTCTTCAACGAGATTAGCAATGACTTAGTTCCGAACTTCAATACGTATAATGATGTCAAAGATAAGATACAGAAGCATTATCAGAATAAATGGATGACTTGGTCGGCTCAATTCATCCATGAACATTTTAGTAGTCCTTGGACTGTTCTCGCTTCTGTTGCTGCATTTATAGGACTTGTCTTGACCTTCATTCAGACTTGGGAATCCCTGAAACCTTCTAATAAGTCTCCTGGGACAGATTGATTTTGCTCCGGTGATCAATGTTTGAAACGCGTCGAATAATATTTTTTTACAGTTGTCTGCTTTTTCCAAATAAAGCTTGTGTGGTGTGTATTTGTAAAATAAAATGGTTGTCTGTTTACTTTGTTTTTGCGTGTAGAAATGCTGGTGATTTATATGTTTCTTACATTCGAAATGAAGGTTTATTTGTTTTTCTTCATAAGTATCGTTTAACAATGTTCAGTTTGTGATTTATGCTTATGATGGAAATGTCAGCTTACAATGAACTGTAAGTCTATTGTTCATGACTTTCTTAACAGTTCATTGTAATAGAGTCAACTTCAGTATTAAAAAGTACGCGATAACAAATACAAATATGAGGAAACCTTATATGAAGCTCCAGCATTGATATATTTTAGTATTCTGTTTTTGAATTATTGAACGAATCTGAGGAAACCTTACAAATAAAGGAAAAGAAAAAGGAATAATTGGGATAAAGAATAGCAAAAAGCTTTCTCATGCAAGCAAATGAAACATAAATATATTAAGCTTAGTATTTTGGCAAAGTGAGGGACAAAAAGAGGAAGAGATAATATTTGTAACGTGTATCATCTTCTGTCTGGAAGCTGCTCACTAGTGAGGAGTGGAGAGGTCGAATGTGGAGACTAGATATTAGCGATGAAACTTTTGGTCTCCAATTAGTAATTAGACAAATTCCAAAGTAATGGGTAGGAGTTGAACAAGTCCATCTTAAAAAATTAAATTAGTTATTTTTTTATAAAGTGTTATTCTTATACTTTTATTCATTTAGAACGCGAAGGAGTGTTCTAAGCAAATCATGAATAAAATGCTTGTACAATTCTTTATTCCTGGCTTATCAAAAATTTCGAAAATATATCCTATACAAAACCTAGAAAAAGGAAGCTCAAATATTTGCAGCTAGTTTGTCTATTATATTATTTTCCAATACCTCTAGAGTAGCTTCTTCTCCATTGCCATTTTAGAAAATTAGCTATCAAATATATTTTAAATTCCAACCAATTAAAACGAATATGTAACGATAAACATATTATAACTATTAACGTTGCCAAACTTCTGTTGCCATATGTCAATTTTTCAATAAAAGTTTCATTAATTACCATAATGAAACATTAAGGTTAGTTTTTAGATCAACTAGTTTTTTCAAACTCGCACCACTAGCATCTGTCACACCCACATTATATATCATCAAGTTCGCATCCCATCAAAGTTAAAAACTGTTAATGTACTCCCTAGTAAATGGCTCGAATCATCCGACCACCGAACTTTGTCTTTGTTAAAGTCAAAACTTCCAACGACGTCCGACAAAAGCCACCACAACCTCCGTAATTATAATAACAAAGATGGACTAAATCAAAACTCATGTCTGTCACAAAATGATTGGTATATAGAAATTCAGCCAATCCATATTCTTCCCCTCCCGTGAAATATAAACTTAGCTTCCACCTCGTGACTTGTAGCGAATTCAAGCCACGATTCAATTTGATCTGTGAGAAAGATCGCCAATGTTCAGCATGAATTTTTTTTTTATTATGATGCATATATCATTAGGGTTTTCCCACGAAGGAAGCAAATCAACTTCTTCATATTCAATTATAACAGTGGAATGAGAGATTGGGCACTGCATTCATAAAACACAAAATTTGATGGTATCTTTGGCAGGCAAGAAATAAAGGATATGTTGTGTGACGGAGTTGGATAGATCACTAATTAATCCGGCCTTTTGAACTACTTTGTCTTGATGATCTTAATCTCTTATGTGATTCCAACTGGGAGAGTTTTCCATTATGAGAATTTCCATGCACGTTGTCCTACTGAAGACAACAGAAGAAACAACAGAGGAAAAACATTTTTTTTTATCTGAACAACAATAATGCATCCACCAAACGGTACGTATTTAAATATGAAATCATTAAAATTTCAGGTGCTCTCACTGATCTCAATCCCTAAATTCGATGAAGAATCAGTTGAATAAGTAGACGAACTAGTGATCAATAAGTTAGAATTATACTAACCCAGAAGAATCAGTACCAACCCAACTCGAGCATTCTCATGTCCTATACACATTAGGCCAATCAAATCAATACCAAAATATTAACGTGTGTGAGTGATGGGTTGTCAACGGATCAAAATAATATTAATCTGCTCAAGGACAATAGATATGAGTAAAGGAGTGAGAAGGGTCGATCCACAAAAACCGGTAAAAAATTATTTAATTGCCAAAAAACAGAAAGTAAAATAAATTAATGAAAATGAAGTTGAAGCCCAAATTAAAAACAAGTAGAGGTTGGAAATTTGAAACAAAGAAATAAACAGCAGGAACAGGAATGATAGAAATTCAATAATATTAAAAACTCAGTTAAGGTACTTCTTCGTTCAATCCAATCAGTTGATCACATACACAAAAGATGAATATTAAGCATTCAAGCAGACATAGTTATAGTTAACTGTAACGCACTCAATTAACCAATTACTTCTTAATTCTTCGATAGCTTCGGGACACCCTGCAAATTATTTTCCTAACCACTAGACAACCCCCAGGACGCACTGACAATGTTTAATCTATGACAGCAGTACGAATTAAAGAGACCTTTATCATAGCTAGTGAAACCGAAAATGTCATGATTCATTTAAACTAGATTGCTCAATTCCATAATATGAACAATGTCCAACACATAAATTCACGTTACTCATCACCTAGATTAGGACTAATGTGACGTACTATCAATCCTAAATAACAATATACTATCTCAATTAATTAACCAACATGCCCTTGTCAATCAATCAATCAATCAAAATAATAATAAAAGAACTCAAGCACAAAAACTGAATAAATAATTAAATTACTTAATAACAGTTAAAACAAAAGTCTCACAGCATCAATGGATTGAACTTCAAAATATCTTAACTAGAAAGGTGTTTAGTTACACATAATAAAAGATGAAAGCCGAAATTGAGAGGAAAGATGGCTGCCTAATGTCGTGCGTGAATGAGATGAGGAAGAGATGGGAGAGCCGCCAATGTTAGGTTACCAAGTATAAATATATGTCCAAAATAGGAAAACCTAAAATCCTCTCCTAAAATAGCTAAAAACACTAATAATAACGTTAATTGTCTTGATCCAACATCAAAACTCAGCTTGCAGCCCTTGAACACGTTCTAAAAGGCTTTAAAAATGAGACACATAATTGCAACATGTGGTCCAATGCATAGCGGTCAAACTTGGTCAATGTGGCTATTTTAGCGTGTCACGCAGAAATGCAGTCTTCGCCTGAACTGCATAGAAACATCTTCTAATCCGCACGTTTCGCCAATGTTTCACCTAAAACACTAAAGAAGTATAAAAACATAAAAACACACGAATAATAAAAATTTATAATGCAAAACAAACCTAAATGCAATGTAAAGTATGCTTAAAATGCAATCTATCAAATATCCCCACAATTGAATAATGATTGTCCTCAAGCATTTATAACTTAAAACAACTAAGAATCTTAAATTCCAATCACCCTTATTACTCCCACATAGTGTTATACCCAAATTGATATACAATGAAAATTCAAGAGAAAACACAATCATCGCTAGGATGACCGACAATATTAAAAGACCATCTCCATACTAGCAATGCCCCCAAAAGAGATAGTCAAATTCACACCATCACAACTTTCACTCTATCACTTAAAGTGTCTAGGTGTATGTGTTTACGCTCAAAGTCACCCTTAGCAAGTCTTTTCAAAATTTGGCATATAGTCAAATCGTAACCACTATAAAAATTCAACCAAAATATTGATCAAAAGGACTTTAACCTGACTTGTAATGGGACTAAAAACAAATGTTTAAATAAGCTGAGGGAGAATAATAAAACCAGGTGACATATTGCCATAACATACACGCTCAAAGTTAATGCAAATCAACATAAAATACCATAAACTACATATCTTTATTTCCCAAAACAAGGTTGCCTAAGAGCATTTAATTTCCATCTTTCGTTGCTTTCATTCTTTTTTTTTTTTCTACATATCTTTTTCATTTTTTTTCATTTTTTTTCCTTTTTTTTTCGAATAGCAACATCTCTTTTCACCATAAACAAAATTGGGCAGCCATGTTCATTTACAACATAAGCATAAAAATCACATTAAAGACATGTCTAATATCAAATCAAATCATAGCATTAACATAAAAATCACATTGGCAATGTATCACAACTAAAAATCGCTCAACTTAGGGTTCACATATGGAATGTCTAGACAAAAAAAAAAGGATGGTTAAATGGGTTTTAAACAAAGAAAAGGTCTAAGGCTCAAACTGGGTAAACAAAAGGATTAACATAAAAAACGTATGTATTAAAAGAAAAGAAAAACAAAGGGTTAACAAACAATGCCTTTCATCGTTTCGGTGTATCAATTAAATAGTGTTGTCTTTGAAATGCACTCTATGACAAATCTTAGCAGGGACCTACTATAAATGATAAGTCACACATCAAGAAAATAAAGTATTTATGTCTCAAATTTCTCACATGGATGTGTAAATTCAACTGTAAATTCCTTTTGGCTCTATTACTTGGGGTTGTTTATTCCTAAAGTTAAATGTATAGAAATCCAGGCTTTTACACTAATGGGTATATAAAGATGAGTGAACCTCAAAATTCTTAAAGTTTCAAATTAGTCAATGTTTCAAGACAAACTCACTCCAGAATATTGCAAAACTCAGTAGGGAAATCATGTATGCCACACACAAATGCAACTAAAATTAAACATGAGCACACAAAATGCAACAAAATATTAAACACAGTTATGGCATGGTCATGCAGACATAAGGTGCAGTACTGAAAACACATGCAGAAAAGACAAAATATGTCATGCAGCTACGTGAAAAACACACAGATATGTTACAAAAGGTTGAAAAATCACAAAAAACCACAAAACAATTCACAGAAAAACTTAAACATACAAAACTAAAAATCACAAACAAACATAAACTACCCATCTCTAACTTAAGTTCTACATTGTCCTCAATGTATAAGAGATAATAAAAATTAAAAATGAGTGAAAGGTGAAAGAAAAACTTCTCCTGTTGGGTGAAACTGGTGGTGGCTAATTGTCAGACCGTCGAGGACGCTCAACGAAGCGGTCTATGAACTCATCAAATAGCTGCACTGAGGTGACTATAGACTGCAACAGGTGCTCTATTCTCTTGTGCCGAGCCTCCATTCGTGCGAGACACGTGTTATCATTAGGGGTGGCTACTCCTAGTGCCGCAGCTGCTGCTCCAACCGGTGGCAAGAACTAATATCAACCAACTCCCGTTTGTCGCATGATGTGCATCCTGCAAAAAACATTAAAATTCAACAAATCCACATAAGCAGTCTCAGTCAAGACCGAGTTAGCCTCAAGTAAATCAACAAGGTCCCTAGCAAGATGGGTTATTATTGGTCCTAAGATAAAAATTTTTGTTCCAGTGGCTAAACGACCAATAATAAACTGAAGCTGAATCAAAAGAAAATAACCAGTGTTAATTGAAAGTCGGTGTTCAGCACACCAGATGAAAAACAACATAGCTCGAGAAAAAAATATTACTGCTATCAATACGACCAGCAAAGATAAGAGCCAAAAATCTCTGAAAAATACATTAGACAAGATCTATAAGTGTGTTAGCCTTAGAAACCCAAGGGTCATAAGGATTTGGATCTACAAAAATCTGGTCATAATAGTCCTGTGCATTAAACTGGGAAGGAAATTCACAATAGTAAGTCAAAAACTCACCAGAATTAACCTGTGATTCAGTCAGCATGCCAAGGACATGGCTAAAAGCAGTGACAGTCTTCGAAACATACTTACCATTTAATTGAAACTGAACCATATCAGGTGTAGTATTGTCTGAATGTGCATCCATATCGAACTTAAAAGAGGTATAAAATTGATGAACAAGTTCAGTATAGCTGGACAAATCAATAGTAAGAAAGAATTGCAAGTTAACATCATGCACCAATTTCACAAACAGAATACCTATATTGAAGTACTCCAAAATAGCCATATCAACAGCGCAAATGGGACAAATAATGGTACATACCTTGGCTAATTTATCTCTGTCAGTTCGAGTTGTGAAACCCAAGTCAGAGTTGCCAAAATTATGGCTCTTCCTTTGGTGTGATCTAGTCATGTTGGGCTCTGGATTGTCCTCATTAAATTGAGTAGCAAGATGGACAGGTGGTAATGGTGAAGGACGGCGTTGAGAGGGTTCGGTTTACTATGTGGTGTGACTCACAAAGATGACATCAGAGTCTGAGTCATTGTCAGTGGAAGAGGAGGACAATGAATGAGCCACCATGGTCAATTGAAGGCGGTTTCGAAGCCTAGTGGAGTGGCGAGTGGGAGTAGCAACAGTGGTGGCTTGAGATTGGCGGCGCGATGGCTTAGGGCATGAAGACCCAGCTGGTGGTGGCAATGCAACTAGCGGTTGCGGTTGGCACGACATCGTGAGTCTGACTTCTTGAAGGGCATGATGGAGCACGAAGTTGGTGAGGATTGAAGGTTAGGGTTGTCGTGGGAACGTTGGGTCGTCTAGGGAGGAGACAAAGAAGAGGAATGTTGGTGATTGGGAATGTTGGAATGTTCTGTGGTCCCAATTGAGAAAATTAGGGTTTTAAAAGTAGAGTGCAAAAGACCAAAAATACCCTCAACTTGAAATCAACCCTCTTCCCAATCAAAACGGTTGCGTGTAATAGGAACCTCCTCATGTTGAAGCAGAACACACCGTTTTACATTCTGGCTTTTTTTTTTTGTAAAGCCAAAACTGTGTTGTGTTTGCTTGCCTTCGACTTGCTCCTGAGACGCGCATGTCTCCATCTAACACTTGTTTCATCCACTATTACATTCCCACACTTATTTTCTTCCACCAACGTGGATTTTCTACTTAATGTCATCATATACATTGCAAAACACAACCATTTTTTGAGACAAGTGCCATTAAATCCTTGAAAAATATAAATCAAAGCACGAAGGCATAAGGCTGGTGGGATCAATCAATCAACAAAAACAATTAAAATAAAAAAAAAACACAATATGTTGGCTCCCAAGAAGCATTTCTTTAACGTCGTTTTAGCTGGACTTAGATCACGTTTAGTTGTAATGGGGTTCAGAAGCATAATCACCATTAACTGAACATGGCACAAAACCCTCATAAAATGGTTTCAAACGTTGCCCATTCACCTTAAAAATCTTACCTGTTTCGATGCTTTGAATATCTACAACACCATGAGAATAAATTCACACAACTACAAAAGGACCAACCCATTTCGATAGAAGTTTTCCTGCAAAAAGTTTCAAATTTGAATCGAAAAGAAGTACCTGTTGACCCACTTTGAGGTTTTTATGTAAAATTTGGCTATCATGAAAAACTTTAGATTTGTCTTTGTAAATCACTTCACTCTCATAGGCGTGATTTTGAATCTCCTCAAGCTTTTGTTTTGCAACTTTTTATATTGTCCGCCTTCTTCAAAATTCATATTGCACTCTTTCACCGCCCAAAAGGCCTTGTGTTCAATTTCAACAGGAAGGTGACAAGGTTTACCATATACAAGACGATAAGGTGACATACCTAAAGGAGTCTTGTAAGTAGTTCTGTGAGCTCATAGTGCATCAGCGCGACAAACACTCTAATCTTTACGGTTGGGATTGACAGTCTTTTCAAGAATACCTTTGATGATTCTGTTCGAAACTTCAGCTTGCCCATTTGTCTGTGGGTGATAAGCAGTGGAGACTCTATGTGTAACACCATACTTCTTGAACAATTCTTCCACCACCTGGTTGCAAAAATGAGTGCCTTAGTCACTAATGTTGGCTTTAGGCATTCCAAATCTAACAAAGATATTAGCATTCAAGAAATCTATAACAACTTGAGCATCATTAGTTCGGGTAGCTTTTTCTTCCGCTCACTTCGACAAATAATCGACATCAAGAATAATATACTGATTACCAAAAGAAGAAGGAAAATGACCATAAAATCAATATCCCAAATATCAAAAATTTCACAAACAAATATGGGTGTTTGAGGCATTTCATTTCTATGGTTTACGTTTCCTACCTGTTGGCAACGATCACAAGCTCTACAGAATGCGTGTGAATCTTTAAAAATCTCATGCCAGTATAAACCGGATTCGAGCACTTTTCTTGCTGTTCGATTGGGACCGAAATGACCACCATAAGTTGAAGAATGACAAAACTGCAGAATAGATGAAATCTCAGTTTCAGGTACACACCTGCGAATGATCTGATCTAAACATATCTTCCAAAGGTATGGATCATCCCAAATACAATATTTGGCATCACTTTTCAACTTATCCTTCTGGGCTCTGCTGTATCCTTTAGGAAAACTATGGTTTGTCAAATAATTAACAATATCAGCATACCATGGATCTAGGCATGGCTACGAAGAGGTGCCCAACGCATATAAGTGTTCATCAGAGAATTCTACAGAAATCTTAGCTTCTATCTCTGAAACCTGGGGTAACCGATTGACATGGTCAACAACTAGATTTTCAACACCTTTCTTGTCTCTATCCCCCATATCAAACTCTTGCAACAACAAAACCTATCTAATTAACCTTGGTTTAACATATTTTTTATTCATTAAATACCTGAGAGCAGCATGATCCAAATAAACTATCACTTTAGTGCCTAACAAATAAGATCTAAATTTTTCCAAGGCAAATAAAACAACAAGCATCTCCTTTTCAGTTGTTGAGTCGTTTGACTGAGCCAGATCAAGGGTCTTAAATGCATAGTAGATCACATATGGATCTCTTCTAACTCTTTGACCAATAACTGCGCCTATTGCATGGTTCAAAGTATCACACATTAGCTCGAATGGAAGACTCCAATCAGGGGCTTATAAGATTGGCACATAAATCAAATTCTCTTTCAAAACATTAAAGGCCACTTTACAGGAATCATCAAACTCGAAGGTTGCATCTTTCTTCAACAGCTTACTCAATGGATGTGCAATCTTTGAGAAATCTTTAATAAACCTTCTGTAGAAACCTGCATGGCCTAGAAAAGAACGAACTTCCCACACATTTGAGTGGTAAGGCAATAATTTGATAACATCAATTTTCGCCCTATCAACTTCTATGCCTCTAACAAAAACCACATGACCTAAAATGATACCTTGATCAACTATAAAATGGCATTTTTTCATAATTCAGCACAAGGTTTGTCTCAATGCATCTTATCAGGACTTTATTCAAAATTTTTAAACAATATATGAAGAATTTTCATACACAGTGAAATCATCCATGAAAACCTCAATGAAATTTCTCCACATAGTCAAAAAATATACTTACCATGCATCTCTAAAAACTAGCCGGTGCATTACAGAGATCAAAAGGCATGTGCCTATAAGCAAATGTACCAAAGGGGCAGGTAAATGTTGTCCTTTATTAGTCCTCTGGAGCGACTAAAATCTTGTCAAACCTGAATAACCATCTAGACAACAATAATGAGTTTGGTCAGCTAAACGCTCTAACATCTGATTAATAAAAGGAAGTGGAAAGTGATCCTTATGTGTAGCAACATTCAACTTTGTATAATCTATACAAACATGCCAACCATTAGGAATTTGGGTAGGAACTAACTCACCTTGTTCATTTGTGACAATAGTAATACTAGTCTTTTTAGGAACAACGGGAGTAGGACTTACCCATTTACTGTCTGAAATGGCATAGATCACACATGCATCAAGAAGCTTTAAAATGTCTTTCTTCACCACCTCTATCATAGGTGGGTTTAGGCATCTCTATGGTTGCCTGCAAGGTTTATAGCCATCTTCCAAAAATTCTCTATGCATACAGATAGAATGACTCAAACCTTTTTATGTCAACTATAGTCCACCCAATTGCCTCTTTGTTGTCTCTGAGAATTCGAACTAGTCTATCTTTTTCCTGCAATGTGAGTTTATTCGAAATAATAATAGGAAGAGTAGTCGAATCACCTAGAAAGACATACTTCAGATGCTCAGGTAAAGTTTTTAGTTCAAGTGTAGGTGGCTTCATGATGGATGACATAAGCTTGTTCTCTAAAGCAGTAACTGACAAAAACTTTGCCTCTGTAGAAAGTACATGCATAGCTTGCAAATCAAAAACAACATGATTCAAGGCCGACGACAATACCCAATATTCCATCAATTCTGTCAAGTTATTCTCTGTAATGCTTTCAGCCAAAGCAACCTACAGAGAATAATCAACATGAAACTCCAAAAATTGTTTTGTTAATGGGTCAGTGCAATTAATAGCAAAAAAAGAAGAGTAATCATTGGGATGTTTCATTGCTTCATTGATATTGAACTTAATTATAGCACCATCGAACTCCATAGAGAGTGTCCCTTTATGAACATCAATTTTTGTTCTGGCTGTTTTCAGAAAATGTCTCCTTAGAAGCAACAATCTTGAATTAGGAGTGCTATCATCATCCATATCTAACACACAAAAATATGCAAGAAAAAAATAAACCGTTCACTTGTACCAAAACATCCTTTAAAACACCTTCAGGAAAGACATTAGAACAGTCAGCCAAGGTTAGTGATACACCATTTTGCTTCAAAGGTCTAACATTCAATGTAGAATAAACAGATGAAGGCATCAAATTAATCGAAGCTCGCAAATCACACATAGCCTGTTCAATTCCGACATTGCCAATTTTACATGGTATAGCAAACATACCTAGGTCTTTCTTTTTGATGGGCATTTTCTTCTATAACACAGCTGAGACAGTTTCCCCCATGCAAACCCGCTCATTCCCTTTTAGCTTGTTCATCCCAGTGCACAACTCCTTCAAAAACTTGCAGTATCAAGGTACCTTCTTAATTGTTGTAAGCAGGGGAATGTTGATCTCAACCTTCTTCAATGTTTCTAACACTTCTTAATCATGCAAAGTCTTCTTTTTCTTTGCCAATCTATATGGAAAAGGCGGCCTTTCATGGGTCACAACCACTGGTACCTTTTTGGAACTCTTCTAAGTCTCTGTTTCTGTTTCAGTCACTGTGGCGTGGGCACGCAGAGGTGGTGATGATTTTTCAACACTAGATATTTCTTTCCCACTTCGAAGAGCAATGGCACTTGCATTCTATCTTGGATTGATATCGAGTTAGGAAGGTAGTTTTTCGTTGTTTTCCAGCTGGTTCACAAAAGTTGCTAATTGACTCATTTGATTCTCTAAGCTTTTAATTCTAGCACTAGTATCCTATGAGACTTACTGAGTGGTTGTAATAAGTGCTTTCATCATTTCCTCCAAAGAGCTCAATATTTCATTTTCATTGGGTTGAGGGGTTGTTGTCTTTGCTGAATTGCTGAGGTTGATGGTTCTGCTGTTTATTTCCATACCCCAAATTGGGATGATCTCTCCATCCAGGATTATATGTATTAGAATAAGGATCATACCTCCTTTGCTGCTGGCCACCATAATTATTATTGGCATAATTGACTTTTGCAACGAAATCCTCATCTTGCAGAGATGGACATGAATATGTGGAATGACTCAGGGCACAACAAATTCCACAAACTTGGCTCGATTGTGCCTTGTTAGCATTTGCATTGTTCAAACCAATAATAGTTTTTTCCAACAAATTAGCAATGTTATCCAACTTAGACTCAAGTCTAGAAGAATTATTTACTTCATGAACTCCTCTGGTCACCGTTTCTGTACAGCTCCCAAATTGTTCTGAATTTGCAGCCATGGCCAAGATCATCTTTCTTGCTTCTTGAGGTGTCTTGTTCAACAATGTTCCATTAGTAGCAACATCAGTTATTCTTCTTTCAATTGTTAACAATCATTCATAGAAATACTGAATTAATTGTTGTTCTGCGATCCCATGCCAAGGATAAGCGGCACACAACCTTTTAAATCTTTCCCAGTATTCATGCAGAGATTAGAAATTAAAATCAATAAAATACCAAGAGAAAAAATAAATAAAAACTTTCGAAATTGAGACCATCAACACGACCAATTGAAAACTAAAAGCAAATCAACACCAATTAAAAAACCAATAGAAAACTGAACAAAAAAAAATGATATCAAACAAAAAAAATAAAACTAAATGGAAACCCAAAAGTCATAGACGATAAAATTGATTTTAACATTTAAAAACCTTCAATTATTGAGTATTATTTTTTAGTGTTATTAATTGTAAGGAAGGGAAGGTGAGGGGCTTTACATTTAAACAGGTTTGAAATTATTATTTATTGTTAATTATTAACTATTAATATTATTAACTAGTAATTACTTTTTCCTTATTCAAATTTATTTTAACAACCTCTAATTAAAACAAATTAGGAAGGAAGTTATAGCGGACGAAACTATCAACATGTAAAAGGAAAAAAAATTCAAAAGCATATATATACATTGCAATTTTTAAAAAAAGAAAAAAAAAAGCTGTTGGCAACTAGATTTAAAATTTACAAACCAAGAAGATGCCTGTGGTGGAATTTCCTAAAAGCTGGCCTATAAATGTATAGGTTGACTCAGAAGCAAAAATCAAACCCCCAAATCGGATTTGACCCGCAAGCTGCCCACGTGGAATGATGCTACTGCAGTGCATATGAGCTACTACGAATATTCCATTACTTGCACTTTTTCTTTTGAAAAAAAATAAATTGATTGTAAAATCTATCTGCAAATTGCATTCTCGAAATTTCAGTATTTTGTAACAGAATACAAAGATCCATTAGAAGTTAAAAAGGATAATGTTCAAATTTTAAATGCTCCCTCCCTCAATTCTTGTCTAACTTTTTCATCATGAATGTCTCAAAATTTAGTGTAATTTCTATTTATAAATATACTTTTAAACTGAAATCTCTGTTAGACCCTTTAATAAATACATCTTCTTCTTATGTTTGAAGAATATATTAAATAAAAATGAAAAAAAGATGTGAAGACAATTTTAAAAAGTAGACTAAAATTATGAAAGGGAAAGAATAACAAAATGTCAATAAATTTAGGTTTCAATATATTAGCCTAAAGTAGATTTTGTATATCATAAAGTAGGGAGTTTGAATTTAAAAGAAAAAAAAAACAACTTTTAAAAGATGTTCCTTCTCATGTTGTTATTTGAAATAAGTAGCAATTGAAGTTTAGTATATATATATATATATATATCCAAGGCATTAGAAGTGTCGATAATTATTACAAGGAGATAGAAATAACTATGACTCGGGATAGTATATAGGAGGACATGGAGGCCACCATGGCACGTTTCTTGGCTGGTTTGAATAAGGAGATAGCTGACCGAATGGACTTACAACCTTATGTGGAGTTAGATGAGATGGTACACATTGCCATCAAGGTGGAAAACCAACTCCAAGGCCGAGGGGCAGCAAGGTATTTTTTAAATCTTTTTCCAACCTTAATTCTTATTGGAAAAGAGATGGGAAAAATGAAATTAAGGCTAGAAATAAAGTTGCTTATGATGTTGCTAAGTGGAAGGCCAAAATGGTTCCTAAAGAGAAGCCTAAAACCGATGACTCTAAGGGAGAAACCGAGACATTAAGTGTTGGAAGTGTCAAGGTGTGGGTCATGTTAGTAAGGAGTGTCCTAATAAAAGAGCTATGACATTGAGAAATGGAGAAATTGTGACAGACGATGAAGAAGACGATGAAAGTGATGGGATGCCTGAATTGGAGGATTGTAGTGATGGGAGCATTGAGGAACCAATTCGAGGTGACTTATTAGTTACGAGACATGCTCTTAGTACTCAATTGAAGGAAGATTTCCATGAGGAGCAGCGAGACAACTTGTTTCATACAAGGTGTCATGTTCAAGGCAAGGCTTGTAGTGTCATTGTTGATAGTGGGAGTTGCACTAACATGGTGAGCACTTTCTTGGTTAGCCGATTGGGGCTGTCCACTACACCACATCCACAACCATACAAACTTCACTGGCTTAACGATTGTGGTGAGGTCAAGGTAAATTGATGAACTATTGTTTAATTGGCAATTGGTAAATATCATGATGAGGTTTTGTGTG
>CAODLS011321821.1:0-16555 GCA_948243855.1 Flueggea neowawraea | reverse complement strand
TTCCGGCCATGTATGTATTTGGTGATTCTTTGGTGGATGTTGGCAACAACAATTACATTCCACTCTCTTTAATCAAAGCAGATTTTCCGTTCAACGGAATCGACTTTCCAAACAAAATGCCCACCGGAAGGTTCAGTAATGGTAGAAATGCTGCGGATTTTATTGGTAAGTTTTACTATCATTGGGCTTAATATTCTATGTTTGACGTTACATCCATGCAAGCCATGCCATTTAATTTTCTTCAAGTACTGTTTTGGTCACTTCAAATCTAGCTATAAGTCCCACCATTAGTAACAGAAAATGAATTTTCACTTGGATTAGATCAACGAATCTCAAAACTGGTAGAGTATTACTAATACGTTTGAATAGAATGACCTGAATTTATTGCCATTCCTAATGAATGGGAAAAGAATGGCAAGCTACTGCACTGACATGAGACATAATAGTTTTTAATGCTGCCACCTGCCTCCCCTTCATTGCAGACACGACCAATATTTTCACTTTCCAAACTGCCAAACACTTTTTATTCCATTTATTTTAAAAAAACACGGTTTTGATATATATATATTGGTTTGTGAATGAATACCATTCATTTCTAACCCAAGTCCGAATACAGCTGGACTTTATACAATCTTGGTTTGTTTGAAAAGTGTAAAATTTAATAAATAACTAATAACATATAATAGGAAACAACTCTTTAAATAGTTAAAAATAAAGAGAGTGATACATTTTTTTTTTAAAAAAATGGCATGGCATATGCTTAATGCTAAAAACTTAATAAATGCTATCTTTGTTACATAAGCTCTCTGGATACACATCCAATTAGGAGGATAAGACTTTTGTCTTTGGTACATGGAAATCTCTCTAGAAGCATTTCTTAATTTACCCCAAATCCCTCCTTCCTCCATGTGTGCTTTGACCCAAAGATTTTAAAGTCTCAAGGTGGGTTTGATTACTATTAGTTTATGCTCCTAATGAGCAATAGTTTCGGTCTTCGTGTTCTCTTCCTTAGAGACGGATTATTTTTGCCTTCATTATTTATTCTTATGCAAATTAATTAACTTAGAAGCCATACTCATTTTGCATAGTTATCAGTCCAATTAACAAAAAAAAATTGAATTTGTCGCTTATTTAATGTGTTTTTATGTTAGCCAGTACGATAAATTTATGAGGCTAACTAAACCTTACCTGGAATATCAAGTATATATTCATGCATTGCAAAAAGAAAATAATTACGATTAATTTTAATTATTTTTATATATTAATAAATAGTAACAAACACGAATAACAATTTTTTTTATAAACAATGGTCTGAAAAATCCTTTATAATATTTTTTTAATATAAATAATGGATAACTTTTGATAAGTAAAATCCGTTTAGGTTCAACATTAGGAATGCTGAACCTTTATAATATGTTTAGTCCGCTATATATGAAATTAATTTTCTCAGCAATACTAGATCAGTTATGTTCTTAAATTGTTTCACTAAATAGAAACAAACGTGAAAACTACTTATCTTTTAAATTTAGATGCTCAATATATTAGCACATTAAACTAGATTAGTGTAATGTTGAGCAGCCGAGAAACTTGGATTACCTTCTTCGCCTCCATTTCTATCCTTGTTATGGCAAAAGGACAACGATAAATCATTGGCGACTGGTGTGAACTTTGCCTCCGGCGGCGGTGGAATCCTCAACGGCACCGGTCAAACACTTGTAAGTGAAACAAACAATCCCATATGTAATAGGACTTGTTTGGATTTACATTTAAATGCTGATTGTTAGTCTCTCCTTTCCAACGTGGCAGGGCTTTGTAATCCCTTTGACACAGCAAGTGGATCATTTTACGACAGTGTATGATGATTTGGTTCGGAAGTCAGGATCAGATCGAGCCAAACAGCACCTATCTAAGTCTCTCTTCCTTGTTCTGACTGGTAGCAATGATATTTTAGGTTATGGTGAATCAACTGATCTCCGGAAGAAGCATACACCACAGCAGTATGTGGATTTACTGGTTTCCACCATCAAAGGACAAATAGAGGTAACAAGCTAAAGATACTTTCATTTTCAGAAAGTGATAAATTAAAATTAATGGTTAAAAAAAACCAATAAACTTTTTAATCTAGTGTAAGAGTTGAGGATTCGATAATGTAAAAAACGTGGTTAAAAATATAACTATTTTTCAAATTAGAACACAAAAAAGTAAAATTTTTTGTTTCTAAATATAGATAAATATTAAAATATATTTAAATATGTTTTTGTATTCTTCACATTTGGGAAACTACAAAATAATCGCTTTTTGTTGGCATTATGTAGTCTATGTTGGTTAATATTTAATTGTTTTGACCACAAAAGTTTTTTATTTAACAAAACATTCAACCAATACAATTAATAATTAACAAACCCTAGCCTCCTTCTTTTCTCTCAAATCTTTCTTCTCTTTTATTGTGTCTATTTTTTTAGTAAAAAGGGGTTATTTTTGGCCATTTTTGGTCTTGAATCACCCCTTTAACTCATCTTTTTATCATTTTTTCTTCTCAAATAAGTGGGTCTTCCACACAGATCTAGTTTATTTTTATTTTTGTGATTTCTTCGTCTTGTTGCAACGTTTGGTTTTCACTATCTTTAGTGCGGTGTTTTGTCTTTTGTGGACGATTCAGGATATCAGTTAGTCTATACATTCAATTTAGCAGATGTACAAATCAAATTATGATAGTCAGTATATTATAGATCTAGTGTTATAAGTATTTCAGTTACTATAGTATTTTCAACTGTGTAGGCTTTAAGGCAATGTATTATGTTATTAACCTGGATGCTATGAATTTTTTCACTGTTTCATCCGCTATGATTTTTAACGGATTTGAATCTATGTTTCTATTGATGTATTGCTACTTTGAATGAATAAAATTATCTTTTATTGTAAAAAAAAAAATTCAACCAGACGAACATATATTTCATATCTGTTAAAATTCACATTACAATTTTACATTGTTGCTTACTATGTTCTATTCTTTTTTTTTTTCAAGTCTTCAACTTAATTATTTTTTTATTCGCTAATCCTGCTCATGTTCTATTTTGCCTCTCCGGCAGAGACTACACAGTTATGGCGCACGTAAATTTTTATTCCCGGGACTTTCGTCACTAGGTTGTGTTCCATTCCGGAGGCTCGCCAGCAAAACAGATGATTGCAATGAGGATTTGAATTCTTGGTCGCGCCAGTACAATGAAGGTTTCCAGTCAATGTTGCAGCAACTGAAATCAGAGATACCAGACATGAACTATATGTACTTCGACACTTATGGTGTCTTGCAAAAAATCATCCAGAAACCTGATGCTTACGGTAAACTTATTTTCTTCCCTTTATGAAGATTTTTTATAGGCCTAACCGTCATCTATCTGAAAATGTTAATGCTACCTAAACAAAAGAGTGACTTTTTCTTTTTGATAAATCATTTTATTTGCTCATGCCCGAAGTTAAACTCAATGCTCTATAGTGTTGGAGTTAATTTCAGTATAAATAAGCTGCAAGTCTGTTAGTAACAAAACAAAATAGTGACTTGTAACTTTTTTTTGTCCCATCTTTCATTCAACCAAGTTAGGAGAGGAAAGCCAGACACGTTTAGTGGTAAATATTTGTTTTCACGTGTTGTGATAGTGTTATGAAAATCGTGACGTGTCAAAAATTGCTAGCCGGCCCTTGGTCACGGTCTAACTTCTTTAACTAAAGAATGACAAGGTCTAGGTTTTTTTGGTTTCCAGTCCTGTCCAGATGCTTGATTGCATTAAATGTGAGGGCATTGAACAGTCACAAAAATCTGGAAATAGCATTACCTAATCACTAACTAAAAGTTGATTTTTGGAAGCTATAGTGGTAGGCAAGAACTGTTAATGATTATAGAAAAGAGAAGTCAGGATCTAGGCTTAAGTACTTCTAACAGTAATCTTTAGTTAATGTGATCTAAATTTGTTAATCTTGGTTTCTGCTCAGGATTCACAGAGGTTAAAGCTGCTTGTTGCGGGCTCGGAAAGCTCAAGGCTGAAGTCCCTTGCATTCCAATTTCCAAGTATTGCTCTAACAGAAAGGATCATATCTTCTGGGATTTAGTTCATCCAACAGAGGCAACTGATCGTGTTCTGGTGGATACTATCTATGAGGGTGTAACAGAGCACTCAATGCCCATTAATATCACTCAACTGCTAGCACTATAGATACATTGATATGTTATCAAAATGCATCTAAATTCCTTTCACCATAAGATATTATCTCCTATTCTTTACTATTCTGATAAGAATAAATTAATGAATATAACATTTCTGATGTGTCTAGATTATAATCATCATAGAAATGTTGAAAGGAACTGACTAAGTCCTGCTTTAAACATGGGTTGTAGTTTTGAGTAAACCCTTAAATCATTTGCTATAACATTTCAGACTTCAGGTTTTGTAGGTTAACTAATGAAAACCAAATATTTGACTAGATATGCATGTAACTTTGAAAATTGCAGTCGATTCATAGCCACATTAAAAGGAATCAAGATGATGTTAGATTTATGTTCAGATTCTTTGGCAAAAAAAAATTTTAAACCAGATAAAGGAGCATGGAAATGATACCTCTTTTTGGATAGCTTACCCTCTTTCGATGCTCTTCGGGTCAATTAGAAAATAGATCTTGGAAGAAGAGGCTAAGATCACCATTGGGAACATCAAATGCCAACATCTTGTCTACTGCATCCTGCATTGAATTCGAAGCAACGATATAGTTTGATTTCATCATTATCAGCACAATACTTTGGTTTTCAAAAAAAAAAAACAACCTTGTATAGCTGATCTTTAGCTGAAATGTTCTCGTTGCACAAGCTCCTGATAGGTTCATTATTTCCAGTAGCATCCAATATGTATGCTGCTCTCTTAATAACTTCATCAGGAACCCCTAGATAAACAGTCTTGTTATCACAATATTGAAGTTGATAGTCATGTGTACATCAGTACAGATCAAAGTTGCTTCAGACTTCGGTATGTCAAATTCCTATCTTCATAATTTTTAAAGAATTGAATTCATAGATGTAATTAGGTTGTTATCAGACTATTGCATCTACAAATTGAGGAGACAGAGAGAACATACAAGCAAGCAGTGTGCAATGTAGTCCTGCAAGCCATAATATAACAGATATTTAACTAATATAAACTTCCACCACTAATTCTTATTGAGTGAGAGAAATACTCACCGTAGCTAACTTGTGCATGTCCTGGAATTAACCTATAAAAAGATTGCCATAATGGTAAGATACTACATTTACTCTCAAATGTAACCACTAAAAGATAACAATCAGCTCTGTGAACAAAGCTCTTTTCCTTCTAGAACGCCCTTGGTATTATTTCCTTGATAATATGATTATAATATATTAAAAGGCTGTAGTTGTATACCGGTACAGAAATACAATGTCTTCAACATCTGTAGATTTGTCAGATCTCAGCACACTCATCGTGTAAAATTGTACCTTCTCAGACTGCGAGTGACAAAAATATCATGTTGAAATATCATCGATACAGTATTGAAGTTGTGTATGTGATAAACCAGATAGCAACTCCGTCAGAATGCATACCTGTGCAGGCAACTGTCACTAAATAATTCAGTCAAATGAGTGCAAACCAGAACCTGTACGTCAATAATGAATTCTAATAATGCTTGTGTGCTGACATGTACATTAATAACAGAGTAATAATGCCGTTCTACTCCCAATATCTTTTGTTCGTATTTGAAAATTTGGTTAGACTTGCTAGATTAACCCAAAAATTAAGTGAAAAAGATAAGGATGGATCTGAGCTAGATGAAATGGATACATGAAAATGAAAATCCGTGCAAGCGATGGTATATCTCTCCAATTAGGGGCCAAGCAATTGATAAGAGTTCAATGGAGGTGCCAACAGATGGTAAATGGTTGGATCAGATGCTAATTACTTTTGCATAGGTAAATAGCTTAGTTTCAGGGGATGAAGTGATGCAAGCAAGGCACCAAGTAAAAAAAACTAATAATTTCCTCTCTTGTGGCTTACAAATCAGCTTTAGCATGTTCACTGGAAATGTTATGACAGTTTGTCTCACCATTTCCGCAAGAGCTATTATTTTTCCTTACTCTCACCATTTCTCCAAGAGCTACTATTTTTTCACGATCTCATAGTAGGCAGACAAGAAATTCATACCTTTGGTGGGTCTTCACGTGCAGCGAAGTAATTTATGGTTCCACCAAGTAGGCCAACACCATCTGCTTCCAATATTATGAGTGAATCGTAACCAATCGTCAATTAATGAATAAGGACAAAAAGGAGAAGTATTTCAAGAGAACTTCCCTCTTTCATAATCACACAGCTATTTGCATGTTTTAAGATCATTATGCAGGAGAGACTAACCTTCTGTAAGGGTACCTTTACCAAACTCATCCAGCAAGCATAAACATTGTGAAGTCGCCTGCCTGAAAATTTGTTCATAAGAATACATAAGAATGTGAATTCTTGGGTTTACAAGTTACCGGCTATCTATGCATTCAAAGATTTTTTGACTCCTGAAGTTCACATTTGTAATCTACTTTAACATGGGAAAAATAGCAGCCAAAGCATGATGCCAGGATCATTTCACGTGTAATTAGCAAGGTGCAGCACCAAAGATATATATATATATATATATATATGAGGATAAATATCATGAGCCCTGGCTGTTTAGTTTCAACTCAGAAATATAATAGATTTAACTGGTCTCATTATACAATACCTGTTGGCCCGAAATGATAATCCAAGAGGGAGATAAATTATATTTTTAACTTTTAAAATTTGTTTAAAAAAGGTTTTGCAATTACCAAAATATTCAAGATAAGCAAAAGTAAAGTAAGAACAATTTATCCAATTCACACAAATAATAATGTAAAGAGAGAAGTGATAGAGAAATCAAATTCGCGATGTATAGTGGTTCGACCCTCTTAGCCTACGTCTACTCCTCAAGCTTCCCCTTGAAAATTTGAATCCACTATGACTCTTACTTCAACGGGTACAAGATTAAACCACTACAAACTCTTGCTTCAAATGTGCAAGATTAAACCAATACAATCTCTTGCTTTAATGGGTGTAAGATTAAACTTCTACCAATACAACTCTTGTTTTCTAGACAAACAAGAAAACTATTCCTCTCTCTATTACAATGAAGAACGAAATCAAAAATGAACACTCTCAAAAAATAATAAATTTGCAAGTGAAAATCACTCTTGAGAGGTGTGTGAATGATTTACAAGTTTGAGCACAAGAAAATTTGATGTTGTTGTAAGATGTTTGCCAATGGTTAACAACACTTTCTCTGATGTATCTTGAGTCTATTTATAGATTTGCAAGTTGATATAGTCGTTGGAGGATTGATTGTAGCCGTTGTGAACCAAAATGAGGCGCATTTAATGCATTGTCAGAGTATTCTCACGTACGTGACAATGATCTTACGTACGTGACCTGACTTGAGCTCCAGCACACATACGTGACAATTAACTACACTTATGTTGATCATAGTGGATTACTAGTTCACCATAGCGGATTCCCAGTTGTCGTACGTGACTTCCATGTTTGAACAATCCAGTAGCTTCTGTTTTCAATCCGGAGCATTTTGCGTACTTAAAACTCCATCTCACGTACGTTATACACATGTGACATACGTGACATTTTACTCTTGCGTACGTGAACGATTGATACTTGATCGTTGCTTCTACTGTTTGTCTCGATCCATTCAAACAAATATGCTCTGAGATGAAATCTTCATCTTGTCTTATATGTCTGACATACGTGCCTTTACATGTTACACGTACGTGTGGCTTCATGCCTTCAAGTGATTCAAGACTTCAATTTTTCCGCTTTAATTTTGAGCATATTTCATGTACTTTTGATGTCTCTCACGTACGTGACTTTATATGACGTACGTTAACTTTGTCTCACGTACGTGATGATCACTTCTTCCATCAACCTCATTGCTTTTGTTTCATGTCACGGCCGAACTCACGTACTTTAGATTAGTATCACATACGTGACATATACGCACGTACGTTACTTTTGACACACGTACGTTGATCATCCTCATGTCAAATTCTGCATTTTTGTTCATCATCAAAACTTAGAGAAATCTCAATGTTGACATCCCTTGATCCAACAATCTCCTCTTTTTTGATGATGAAAAAACACTTAACTTTCCTAAATAAATGCATAAGAATTTGAAGATCGAATCAAGATTTTTAGTCTTATTCATTTGGTTAGCTCATCACATCAATAACCAAGATGTTCAAATCAACATTGATGTCAATTATAAGAATTTATGCAACATCCTCCCCCTTTTTATAATCATCAAAAAGATATACAAAATTAACAAACTCTCCCTTTTTATTTCACAATATGCATAACAATTTTTTAAAGTAATATCTCCCCCTTTGAAATTCAAAGATTCAAAGTATGCATGAAATCATTGAAATAAGAATAACCACATCAATACAACAACTAAACAATTTTTTCAAATAAATACAAAATATCATGAAGGTGTGAAATCAATGCAATAAATCACATTCAATCAACACGTAACTAAAATTAAAAAATAAAGCAAAGTTTAAGGTCAAGAATGGGTTACCACATTTGCTTTCATTTTCTTTTTATTGTCTTTGATGACCGTTAAGCGCAAAGCTCCCACTTCATTGTTCTTGCCATGTTTCTTCAAATATAGATGATTTAATTTGATATGTTTGAAGTTGTGACACTCATAGAGGATGTGTTTGTTCTTCTTTTTCTTGCTTGATTTCTTGAAACCATTGTTTCTTTTGAGAGACTTGTGAAATTTTTTCTTTTTGACATGCTTTCCTCTTTCTTCTTTTTATATAGATATTTCTATCAAACATGAAATGGATATTGAGCTTTCTCTTGATAAATAAAAATTCTCTTCTTGCAATTGTGTACTCTTTTCTTCATGCTCTTCTTGTTGATGATCGATTTGATCTTTGATTTCCAAGCTTTCATCAACTTGTGTATTTTTTAGTATATATTCTTCTTCATGTGTATTATCTATAAATTCACAAGCTTGGTTAGATAAATAGATTAAATCAAGAGTATTCAAAATATCTCTAGCATTATTGCATTTGGAGACTTTGGAATAATCATTTTCATTCAAAGACTTTTGTAAAATATACATGGATTTAATATGCAAGGAAAATATTTTCTTGTCATGCTCATCCCAAGAATATTTTGATTTCGTTGAAAATCCGTTTTCAACAATTTCCCACAAATCATAATCAATAGAGAGCATATAAACACGAATTCTCATCAACCAATAAGAATAATCAAAACCATCAAAGTAAGGAGGTTTATCAATTTCAACCCCATAATCAAAACAAGAAAAATCATTCAATGTTGCCATTTGGGATCCTTTTCTCTATGTTGCTAAACCTTAAAAAATATGAGTCTTAGCTCTGATACCAATTGAAGGATCAAACACTTACCGTTACACCAAAAACTATAGTTGATGGTGAAGGCGCAACTTTATTTCCTTAATCATTGGCAGCTCAAAGCCCCGAGTTTATCGTGCTGTGGGTGGGCCTGAGGGGCTTCACAAGGCATATGTGCACCTTGGCAGGCTGGGCTGTCAAGCACCGATGCCGCGCCCATACGCGACAGCGAATCCCTAAGGGTGATCGCTGACTCAACAATCACCCCCCCAGCGACTCACGGGGAATTCGAACCTGCAACCTCGCTCTGATACCAATTGTTAGCCCGAAATGGCAATCCAAGAGGGGGGTGAATTGGATTTTTAACTTTTAAAGCTTGTTTAAAATTTTTTTTGCAATTATCAAAATATTCAAGATAAGCAAAAGTAAATTAAGAACAATTTATCCAATTCACATAAATAATAATGTAAAGAGAGAAGGGATAGAAAAATCAAATCCGCAATGTATAGTGGTTCAACCCTCTTAGCTTACGTTCACTCCTCAAGCTTCCCCTTGAGAATTTGAATCCACTATGACTCTTGCTTCAACGGGTGCAAGATTAAACAACTACAAACTCTTGCTTCAAAGATGCAAGATTAAACCAATACAACATATTGCTTCAATGAGTGCAAGATTAAACATCTACCAATACAACTCTTGTTTTCTAAACAAACAAGAAAACTATTCCTCTCTCTATTACAATGAAGAACGAAATCAAAAATGAACACTCTCAAGAAATAATAAATTTGCAAGTGAAAGTCACTCTTGAGAGGTGTGTGAATGATTTGCAAGTTTGAGCACAAGAAAGGTTGATGTTGCTGTAAGATGTTTGCCAATGGTTAACAACATTTTCTCTGATGTATCTTGAGGCTATTTATAGATTTGCAAGTTGATATAGCCGTTGGAAGATTGATTGTAGCCGTTGTGAACCAAAATGAGGCGCATTTAATGCACTGTCAGAGTATTCTCTCGTACGTGACAATGATCTTACGTACGCGACCTGAATTGAGCTCCAGCACACGTACGTGACAATTAACTACACGTACGTTGATCATAGCGGATTACCAGTTCACCATACGGATTCCCAGTTGACGTACGTGAACTATAACTGACGTACGTGACTTCCATGTTTGAACAATCCAGTAGCTTCTATTTTCAATCCGGAGTATCTTGCGTACTTGAAACTCCATCTCACGTACGTTATACACATGTGACGTACATGACATTTTACTCTTGCGTATATGAACGATTGACACTTGACCGTTACTTTTACTGTTTGTCTCGATCCGCGTGAAATTCAAGCAAATATGCTCTGAGATGAAATCTTCATCTTCTCTTGTATGTCTGACATACGTGACTTTACATGTCATACGTACGTGTAGCTTTAAGTGATTCAAGACTTCAATTTTTCCACTTTAATTTTGAGCATATTTCACGTACTTTTGATGTCTCTCACGTACGTGACTTTATATGACGTACGTTAATTTTGTCTCACGTACGTGATGATCACTTCTTCCATCAACTCTATTGCTTCTGTTTCAAGTCGCGGCCGAACTTACGTACTTTAGATTAGTATCACGTACGTGACATATACACACACACATTACTTTTCTCACACGTACGTTGCTCATCCTCATGTCAAATTCTGTAATTTTGTTCATCATCAAAACTTAAAGAAATCTCAATATTGATCACCTTTGGTCCAATAATTTACTGGTATAAAGTTCTTATTTTCAGAAAAAAAAGAATTTTTTTTACCACTAGCAGGAATAGAATTAGGCGTCTCTGGAATAGAATTAAGCGTTTCTAGAATTGAATTAGGATTAGATTTCTGGAATTGAATTAGGTATTTCTGGAATTGAATAATTGGTCTCCAAATCTTCTTAGGATTCTACTTGTTAAAAAATTCTAATATCTATCTTAGAAAACTTCATGTTAATTACTATTTGAAGAAAATGTCATAGACAAATTCTATTATCTAATATTTCTTAGTATTTTTACTATTTCAGAACAATCCAATCATGTTTACCTTCATTGCATTAAACGACAATAAGCCATCCTGTGAGTGTCTTAATAAAAAAAATAATATAATAAATATAAAACCTAAGACAAAAACCGTAATTTCGTAAGAATACTAGCTGCTAAATTAATTTTTAAATTTGGAAGCGGCTAAAATTTTGCACAAAATACAATTGAACAAAAATATAAAATGTTTCATATTAAATAAAATTTAAATTATAAAATATATTTATATTAATATTGTTTATAGCTTTTATCATATAGTTATCAAAGATATGAAAAAATTTCTCATGGGGAATTTAAAAAATGCAGACCTTAAAAGATTTTATGTAATTATTTATTTATGTATTTTTAAGATATTTTTATATTATTGTGTTTATATATATATATTTAAAAAATAATTTAACTATATATTTGACATAATTATTTAAAAGTTAATAAATATATATATTAAATACAACACATGTGCACAAAAAGTTAATTTTTTTTTTAAAAAAAGGAACAAGTGTCGTCCCTATCTTTGAAACCTAGCAGATTGCAAACACCAAGAGTGATTGCTGCCTGCTGGGTTCATTTCGCCACTGCCACAGGTGTGGAGCTCTACCGGATGGGTGCTATCATGGCGCTCCTCCAGCAGAAGCAGTGCTCTAGCCCCCGCTAGGGGATGAGTAGCTCCGCCTGAATAAAGAGATCTAAGAAATCATATTTAATTAAAAATACAAGATATGGTGTTTAATTAATAAAAAAAGAGATGCAAGAAGTAGTGTTTAATTAAATAAAATATAACAATTTGAGGCTAGTTCAATTGGTTGTGTGAGACCGCGTTATTTGCCTGAGTTATCAAATTTAATCCATTGTGTGTATATATATATGGTCCAAATAATATGAAAAGAGAGAGAGAGATGACATTTATAGTATGGTCTTAAAAAGATATTCATAACATGGTTTATGTATTATGGTATTAAAAATAAATTAGAAGAGAGAGAGACATTAAAAGAGGGAGATATAGATACAGAGAAAAATATTTAAAAATAAAAAACAACTATGGTATTTATACAACATACCTCTGTTTCGTTTCAGCACATTTTTCTTTTTTGGTGTCTCAAATTTTATCTTAATCATCAATTAACTTATGAAGTTACAATATTATTCTTAATAGAGTTCAAAGCCATATTTGAAAAGTGTTAAAAA
Organism: Flueggea neowawraea; assembly: GCA_948243855.1. Taxonomy (NCBI): domain Eukaryota; kingdom Viridiplantae; phylum Streptophyta; class Magnoliopsida; order Malpighiales; family Phyllanthaceae; genus Flueggea; species Flueggea neowawraea. The sequence goes on along the minus strand of CAODLS011321821.1, from coordinate 3,855 downwards.
GTTAAATACGTTTAACCAACAAAACCAATATTTTTTAATTCCTGCATAAAAATAAATGTGCCTATTAAAATAGGTCGAAAAAAATTTGGCCTTAATAAATTGAATACCGTAAATTATAAGTTGATAAATTACGCTAAAAAATAAACAAAATTAACAATCTTTGGAGAATCAATAATGATAAACAAAATAAATATTCCCAAACAGGACGTAAGTGTGTAAATCACAACGACGGCTGGTGGAAGACCGATTTAGCAGATTACATTTTTTCTACACCTAATAAATATCCTCAAAAAAAGAAAAATCCCAAATATCCTAGACAAAAAACCACTCTTTTCTGATAGTTGATACACTACCAAAAATAAATATACATTGATAAGAAATATTACACTTTAATAAAGACGGTTGTAAAAATTGTTACAACTATTCGGTTGTAAGAAAAAATTATCCAAACCAAATTATATGCTTTTTCAGATAAAAAAAGATTGCAACGTACTCCCAGCAAATAGAGAAATCTGATGATTTCTTTTGAACATCACCATTAACCATGAATCCAACAAGACTTCATCTGCATGGAAATCAGCCTAGCTACAGGAAATAATATATTAGTAAAACCTTACATCATCCAAATGAAGCCTAAGAGAGAATCCCATAAAGTGAGCACAAGAGAAATAAATAAACGTCACTTTTCTTTTTTGACCATACAAGTTCAAGAACGAAGCTTCCAGGATTAGACAACAATTTAAACAGGTAGCATCATACGGAAGCTTTTTAAAAACATTAAACTATAACTTCTTCAAACATCAATTTTTCTTTTCAAATTTCCGTTCAAATCGACAGTTAATACCATACATCATATAAATGTCAATGCTTGCAATCATGCACCACTTGCATATAGGCGAGTCCATTCCTTTGCTGCAAACAACCACAGCAACGAATTAGCACCAGAATCGATGCACACAGCAGTGTTTAAAAGCTCCATAAAGCTTGAGACTATGAAATTACCTGTTTCAACGGCTTCAGCCTCATTTGTTTTCCAATGCTTGGCAATGTTCTCGGAGAGTGGATCATCAGGGTTCGGAGCACTAAGAAGTGCTTGGATGCTATAAAAAGAAAACAGATTGTTATGCAAATTATACATTATATTCTAATTTCAAACATGCAAAATTTAGACTCTTCGTATATTAATTGGTTAAAAGCATTTTGTAACTCCCAGTGCCGAATAAAGTGTAGCCAGAAATGAATCTAAGCGAGCAAAAACTAACATTTAAGCATCATCCGACATGGCAACTTGTGACCAAGATCTGAAGATTTTGGACCAGTTATTTTTACAGGTCCTCAATCATCTTATTATCTTAATAGTGACCAAAATCTTCATATAAACATAGATAATTGCTCATAATACCTCAAAAGTACTGTTCGAATCTGCAAAGCGGGACTCCATTTGTCTTTCAGAATATCAAGGCAAATTCTTCCAAGCTACATCAGGAAAATTTCTTCATTGAAGGTAAGATAATAAAGGTTTGAAATACAAAGTTGCAAGCAGAAGGAAACCTACCTTATCAATGTTAGGATGGTAAATTTTGGTCAAAAATCGCACCTGTCATGGGAATTTGACAAATAAGATAAGAGATGAGACAAAATAGGGTTATCAAATTATGGACAAGATCCAAATCAGAATTCTAGACACAATCTCCAAATAAAATCATTAACACAGACCTAGAGCACGATACAACAAATTTTTGCAAGAACCACACAATGGGAAGAACTCATACTTGAATACCATGCAAGGTTTGACATGGTTTAGATTCGGACGAAAGCTAAAATACACCATTAACCAAGTTAATTTAAATGAATGACTTCCAACATGTTAGAACTACATTTCTATGCCAAATTATATATTTGAAAGAATAAATACTAAATTAATCCACATACTGATCCTGATGTATTTAACTGATACCAAAGAATCATAAATTTTCTTCCAACCTTTACATTAAAAATGACGAAAACACTTTGCATCACTCACAACAAGTACTTGGAAAACCAGTTAAATGTTCGTAATTGATAATTTACGAACTCTAACATACAGTTCTTCATGGTACTAAAAACGCATGTATGGATAAGAACTTGCTTAAATCATCACCGCTATCATTATCTGTCAAGCAAAAATTCAGATATAGAAGCATATTTTAATTTTGCTCTCACTTGTGAATTGAAGCATTCGTTAATTTAATATTCACAAGGCCAGCCTCTTCTTGAGTACAGATGTGACCTAGGAGATAAAATTTTCTGCAATTCCCCGTTCCCATAAAATTTTATAAACTTTGGCACAATTCATGCCTCTAACTACACTACATTATAATCAGAAAAGTTGACGCCTACTTGACCACGATTGTTACATCTACTGTCTGCCACAAACTTAAGTTTTACAATCTTATTGTTGGAATTTCACCTCATTTAACCAATAAATAGAATCACGAATGAAAATTTCAAACCATATGCTGAAGCAATATGAAAGGATTTCTAATAGAATACAATAGCATATGCTGTTATAATAAAATAATTCAAAAAATGGTGTTATAACAAGATCACACATGTCTGACTAGGGATGGAGACAACTGGACATGTTTCCTTTCTACGTTGAGTTCAATTTCTTAACTATCAGCAGAAGCTCTTTTCTCAGAAAAATAATGCAATTGTTGAAAATAGAACAAGAAGATAATGATAAAAGAGCTCAAGGAGAAGCAGAATTAAGATACCTTAGGTGCAGCCATCGGATATTCTTCAGGTAAAAACAACTCGAGCTTGAAAACCCCTCCTAAATATAAAATAGTAGTTATGAAGAATGTCAAAAAGCACAGGAAAGAGCATCTTGCAAAAAACAAATGAAGTTAACAAGTAAGTCAAGTAAATGCAGATTGAAAAGGTATATTTCTTTCCCTCAAACAAATAGCACCTTGTGTCCACTATTTATGGTTAAAATACATAAAACATTAAACCAGTACAACACACATGAACAGGAGAGGAAAAGTAATGCATTGGCATATTCAAACATAAACTTGCCCAAATACTCAAATGGCGACAAACATTTAGTGCTTAAACACATGCCACCGTAACATTAATGTCATGATATAGCTCAATAGAAAAAGAGTTATCTCATCAAAATGACAGATCAAGCCCAACAGCAACAATAAAACTAATTGTTAATTATTACTCTTAAGTTCGTGTATCTGGGCTTCCTGCTCTTTTGTCCTGGTGTTTAAGTGATATCCAACAGCATGTCACAATTTTTGCACCCTCCATGGCAACAAACAATGAATTCTCAAAATAATCATATCTACTATATTCCACAGCAAAATTAGCAACAGCATGAAAAAAGATTGGATATATCTTTCAGCTTGTAATTCATTGAACTAGATGGAACCAAAAAGCTCAATTAGTTGCTCAAACTTTTTGATCTTCAAAGATTGACGTTCTCAAGCATCTATATCAACCATGGGGATGCAATGTCAACCCATTCAAATCAATTACATCTTTAGAGAACTCGCAGCTAAAAATCACAAGACATATAGAGACTGGCAACTACTCTAAATGACCATGCAACGAGAGCACACGAAAGACGGCAAATGAAATAATGCGGTGTCACATTGAGTCACAAGAGCGAGATGAGGAATAAATGAAGACAAAATCTAGTAGTCATGCCCACGTAAGATGCACGAAGGCAAAGCAGCAGTAAAATCATTTCCACATTTCTAGTAGCGTGCAATCCAGCCAAATACCTTCATACGGCGACTGAGTTGGGCCAAGAATCATAACATTGAAGTAGCGCATGTTATCCTCAGACGGCGAAGCGCTGAT
>CAODLS011321795.1:0-28162 GCA_948243855.1 Flueggea neowawraea | reverse complement strand
ACAATTGGTGCCGATTTTGTTACCAAAGAACTTCAGATTGATGACAGACTGGTTACATTGCAAGTGAGTTCTCAAGTTCCGTTAAATGTAGATTAGTTGCTTTTGGTGTGTTTTTAAATGTCCCTTTTCTTATGTTATGATTTAATGGTGTGTGTGTAGATATGGGATACGGCTGGGCAAGAAAGATTTCAAAGTCTTGGAGTAGCGTTCTATAGAGGGGCTGATTGTTGCGTTCTGGTTTATGATGTCAATGTGATGAGATCATTTGATACTCTTGACAACTGGCATGAGGAGTTACTCAAACAGGTTCTTTTTCTTCTTCTTTTTTCCCCGTGTTTGGTTCTTATGTTTTGTGCATTACAATGTGGAATGAGAAGCCAAAATGTGGAAAACTCTTCTCGGTTCTTTGTACAGTAAATTTTTTGAGTTTTTTGTGCTCCCTCTGATAGTTCAGGCTTTGGTTATGTTTCTGGATAAATAGTAGTCACAAGAAACTTGGTATTGCTCTTTTTTTTTTTAAGAACTCGTACACACTAAAACCAAAGTCTTATGCTCTTATCCATTGATAGATGGAGCTTCGACTCTTTTCATCTTCAGATTTTTATCTAATGATCTGGTGGGTAATCTTGGATGTGAAGAATAACAAATTAGGGCCTTTTGTATTAATGCATTCAAAACAACACGCTTTCTAGATGGTCTCTCTAGGGGATTTGAATAATCTTTCTGTTTACTTTGTTGCCTATTTCTATATGAGAGAATATAGCTGCCTTCTTATAGCCATTTCACTTAGTTTCATTAGGTTGGTGAATCTAGATCTCTAGAGGAACCAGCTAGACCTCTCGGATAATTTCTCATCATCTTTTTAATATTGCACTGAATCACAAAATGATGTAACCTTTTTGGATACTAGGAGGTTGTCCACTTTCCCTATACTCCTTAATGTCTATCATGTTACTTCTTTTTCTTTTATTGTTGTAATTAAATTGGCATTCATAATTGGGACACAATGTTCTTTGCAACATGATCCTAAATAGAAAGTTCATAATATTTAGCTTGTCTTAGTTAGTTACCTTCTTTGTTTTGTGCTTACCTAAGCATGAATGTCCTTGTCATAGTAAGTCAGTGCACATGCTCGGTTGTCATAATATAGCCACACCCATTTATATCGGCTGTATTTCCAATTATACTATCAGACATGTAGCATGTTTCATGGTCATGTTTTTTCAATTCAATATGACATATATATAGAACAGTAACGTCTTTTGCAGTACTGTCCATTTAACTCATAGGTTGTGTTTCTACTAGAGGCTTTTGCTTAATTATTTTATTGTCTTTATTTGTGCGTACTTGTATATTGCTACATTTCATCTGTAAGTTGTAGTGACATAAGGATGAGTAAGTGACACAAACTCAAATGAGTAGTGTTTCTTTTGGTGCTTATTGGCTTCACATAATTCCAAAGGGGACTCTTTGGTCTACAATGATATTCATGATTTTTGAGAAAATTTGGGTTGTACTGAATTTTCCCTAATAACTTACGCTAGATACGGAAAGAGCATATCTACGGGATGTTCTTTTTCTTTCTCATTTTTTCCTTTAACGTATAGGTGTCACTTGTCCTTGAGTTACATCATTTCCACCTTGATGCCAATAGCCTTTATGTTCTTAAGGCATTTAAGATGTTCTAGACATGTCATGAGATTTGGAATTGAAGCCACTTTATAACTATTTTATGCTTGGGCAAGCTGCTCAAATGTGAGGTTCATGTGCCTGAATTTGGCATGGTTTTGTACCAACAATTTTGTTATTAAGCAAAAACATATTTTAATGAATTATCAAAGGACAAACAAGTGATAATAATTGTTCGTTATAAGTGACTCCTGTATTTTTTTCTATCTTTTATTGTAGTTCATTGAAATGCTGACATCTTTACGTGCAATGTTATCAACAAAATCTTACTTTGAGAAGCAATGTGCGGATACATGAATTCTTTTTTAGTGTGCAAGATTATTCTTAATGTAAGATTGAACCATCTTACTTGTGTAAGCTGCGTTATTTATTTCAATTGGGTCATTCTCGTATAACACTGCTGAAGCTACTAATACCTCTGACATTGATTTTTCTGCTTGCATAAATGAATATGAATCTATAGGTTGTTTTCTCTTTCTAGTTTGGGTGCTTTGAACTGTATGATTGTATTCTCTTTTCTGCACATGACATCATTGTTTTGTTTCACCTTTAAAATGGTTTTTGTCCAAATTTGTGACAGGCAAACCCCACAGATTCCAGAACATTTCCATTTATATTGCTTGGAAACAAGATTGATATTGATGGTGGAAACAGCCGAGTGGTAAGTTTCCATAGCTCACGGCCTGTAAAATCTTTTTCTTCCCTTCCAACTTGTTTAAATATTTGGCTTTATAGGTTTCTGAGAAGAAAGCCAAGGATTGGTGTGCTTCAAAAGGAAATATACCTTACTTTGAGACATCAGCAAAAGAGGATTACAATGTGGATGCTGCATTCCTTCATATTGCTAAAACTGCTCTAGCCAATGAGAATGAACAGGACATGTAAGTTTGAATTGTGAGCAATTATGCTTTAACGATATTTAATGATGATGTTTTCGAGTGCAAGGAGGCTTACTCCTTTCAGTTGCAATAACTCTAGTTTCCAAATGTTTTAGGCAAAAAACATTGTCTCCACATTCACATTTGTGGGGCCCATGCTCATTTTTCTTCATCTTACTTTGGGGGGAGTTTAGGAAAGATAGGGGGGAGAATGGAGTTTATTCATTCATCTACCATTGCTGTAGAAAGGGAAGTATTCTGTATCACCAATGCTGCAGCTTCTTATGTATCTGGACATTGATTAATGTAATCCTATTTTCAAAAGTTTGGTGAGAGATAGAATCCCTTGTAGGTTGGGTGGGTGGGTTAACTAATGGTTAGAAATGTTTGTTAAAAGATCTTCAACGATACCAAGTTCTGACACATGAATCTGCCTAACTTCTAAGTTAATGAAGATGTATTATTGTAGGCTCCTTGCTGTTTTATTTTATGGATTCTGATAGCAAATATGCGACTTTTCATATCTTGGATTTCCCCTATCAATTCCTTCTCATGTTATACATTTTTTAATTGAACTCAGTTTATTTTTCTGTTTAGAAATATTGTTGACTTAATGGCACTAGTTTCTGCTATTGAATTCTAATAACTACACTAGATTTAACTGTTATGTGCTGTTCACTAATTACCAGTTTTATCCCTTTCTATTTGTTAACCACAGATACTTCCAGGGCATTCCGGAGGCTGTGCCAGAAAACGAGCAAAGAGGTGGTTGTGCATGTTGATTTGGGGGTAAGTGATTCAACAATTTATCTTTTCATGGCCGTGATAAACTGGATTCAATTTTTTGTAGTCCCTGTGATTCACGGCCATTTCTTTCCATTTCTTGTTGTACACACGAATTTTAGGCACCTCTCCATTTAGACACGATTGAGTGTTGCCATCCTGAAATGGTGGTATTATTTGTTCCTTTTTGTTCCCTAGCAAAGATCAACTTTGAGCCCAAAATTGTAGCATCGGATGTTGGATTTTGGTCATTTGTCAATTCCTTTTACAGCTTGCTTGAGGAAGTAATTGCTTTTATAAACTGAAGCTTGAAAATTAGTCTTGAAATGAAACAAGGCTTAAAATTTGTTGTTACAATTGCCACAGAAGCTTCACTAGTTTCATCATTTTTGGCTGCTATTTCAGAAGCTTGGCTAATTAGTAATCAATTTTGTTGCCAGCAACTCAAAGATCATCTCTTAGCGCTCGCTGCCCTTGACGTATCTCTCAGCATTTTTCTTAGAGTTGGTGACCATATCGGAAATTAAAACATTAACGAATTAGTTCAATATCTCTTTGAACTTTAATTTCTTTTACCACATTTGGAATGTCATCTGTTTTAACATATGGATGCTAATAGGCTTTTTTTAACTGTTGCTCATACTGAATTCTCTGTCGTTATAATGCCCAACATAAATTTAACAGCAACATGCATAAGCTCAATCTTTTTATCTGTTTCCTCTTGCATTTCCATATCTGGAATCGGATTTAGAAAGTCTAATTTTTGTTGAATCGTCACATTGAGGCATGTATGCTGGAGGATCTCTAATAGCCGTCTCAGGAGTGCCTCCATTCTTAGTTATAAAAACTGTGCCCATTCCCCAACTCAAATGTCGGTCCAAGTGACAATGCCATGGCCATACTCCTGCAACAAAAAGCCACCGTCAGCATAAATTCATTTTTTAACCCTTTTTAACTTTGGCTCCTGTCAGGAACCGAGTACTCGATCCGTAGTGGAGGAGAAGATTCCAATATCATTAGACTGCTAACTAATTAAGAATGAGTACGAACCGGGATTAAGTGCTTTGAATCTAACAGCAAGCCAACCATCCTTGGGAAGTGTGGCAGTGTTGACATAAGGTGGATCAACCAAGTTGTAAGTTTTGGGGTCTTCTTCAAAATCAAAAATGCCACCACCAGATCCAACAACGTAGAAGCTATGGCCATGGAGATGCATTGGATGATCCTCTGATGCATTCAATACATTCGCATTTTGAAACACTATCTCTACTTCTTCACCATACTCTAGTACCTTCACCTTTGTTCCCCTCAATGGCGTAGTAGTATTCACTCCCAAATCATCCGCTATGAAATTGTAGAACGTTGGTGGGAAGTCCGGAAAATCTTCGGTGTAAAAACCACTCTTGTTGCTGTAACAATATATAAAAACTCCATTTACTAACAGATCTTACAAGATAGACTATGTTTATTTACTCGTGTGGAAACAGAAAAAGTTAAGGTTTGAGAGGTAAGAACTTGCTAGTCGTAGGCCTGAAGAATATCTGTTGTCGGATTAAACAAACTCACATTGTTCATGCTCGCAGCAAGAGAAACAATAGCCTCTCCTGACTTGTTGAATACGAATAGGTTTTGACCTGTTGTGATGAACATGAAAGCAGTGATGTTTTTAGGGACGTTGTTGGCGTCAAGGCTTCTCATTTTATTTCTGAAGGAAATTGCGGATTTCATGTCTGTGTATGTGGGAAGTTGGGTTGGGAACCAAGGGTGCCGTTGTATTCGAGAATTGCAGTCACATTTACTTTGTCATATTCAGTGTAGATGATTTTGTCAGTGTAGAATTGCCTGGCAGCAACGTGGTATCGACCAGGTGACTGGTTTGCCGTGACTAGGATATCCATACTGTCCAGGACCTATCTGAATATAATCTGTAACAATGGGTTTCAAGTATGCTCCATCATAACCCACCACAGTGAGGTTGTGACCAGAAATTGCAAAGAACACCTCTGCATTCATGATTGCATTGACCAACCGAAGTAGATAGGTCTTGCCATAATCAACTAGCCAACGATAAGTTGACTCTGTTAAAGAATCAGAAATGAAATTCAGATGCAAAAAAATACCCATTTGATTCTTCTACTTATTTAAAATACAGCAATGCCTTCGTTTCAGCTATGATTATGTACATTTAGAGCAATTGCAAAAGTCTCCTGGTTGACTATTAATAGTGTAAGCATCTGACACTGGCAAATCTCCTCCAGTTGCTAGGTCTTCTATAACAACTAGGTTCACATCATAGGTATACCAAGATCCTGCAATAACAGTTGTTGCAACAAGCATTCAAGTATCAGGATTGAACAAAAGTTCTGCTCTGAGTTATTTTAAAATACTCACAATGCGGTCAGAATAGAATGAACAATCAAATTAATCATTGGTTTCATACCCAGAACCATGATTTCCTCTGCATCAGGCTTGGAATTATAAGGATAACACCTATCTTCTTCAGGGTAAATAACAATGGCTCCATGAACAGTGTTTCTTGTCCAGTCTCTGTGGTCATGCCACCAAAGAGTGCCTTCCTCATCAGAAAAAATGACCTGATAGGTGAAGTTTGAACCGGGAGCAATCGCACATTGTGTGATATATTCTGGACCGTCGCACCGTGGATTTCTTGGTTGCTTCACTCCATGCCTGCATACGTATTTATGTTCAGTATACTCTGTTTTGGTTAAACATTGCTGCTGAAATATGTTGTGAATAGATAATTTGGTTAGTGCATGTACCAGTGAATTGTGACTCCCAAAATCTCCTCAGTTGTGAACATTGATAAACGCAGTATCTCCTTTATGAACATAAACCACAGGCCCTGGAATGGTTCCATTGACAACCAGGGCACTCTTTGTGCTGCATAGCCTTGTGAAGTTCTTATTATGCAGCTAATAATAATAATAATAATAATAATCAGAATTTATTAATCGTCAAAAAACAAATACAGAAGAAAGAAAAGCAGTTAGGTACACTGTTGAGAACAGAGTAGAAATAAAGGTGCCCAGTAGAACATATGTAGGCTCATTTGGCATAACCTTTTGAGAGGTTTTTAAAAATTTTGAGCATTTCAACTTCTTCATTTAACCAAAACTGAAAGGGAAGTGAACATCTTTTTACATCTTATTATTCTCATCAATCATAGAAAAGCGTTTCACATCAATTTGTAACTCGTAACTTAACGAGAAAAACAAAATTTTAAATCAAGCATCGCAATAGTTACCAGTGGGCTTATAATACACGGGTACCATAGCCGACTTCAATGCTCATGATCATGAGTTTATTGGCAGCAACTAAATTGACATATCAAAACAAAAGCATTGCAATAACTAAGTATGTCGCGTTAAGTACAATGAGCTCGTTTATTGCGTATAGTATATAGTATTTTATTAAAAAATGTGTTATTTATCTATTTTTTTACTATTTACTCATCACCAATTATTAAAAAATAGTATATGTTATATGTTATGGTATCAAACGAGCCCAATAATAGCATAAATGTAACAAAAGATACATGTAGCACACACTATAATTTACCACAAAATCATAATATGAGCATCCCCTTGAACAGTACCAGCAAGCATTCTGCTCAAAAGCACGACTAAGAAAATCTCCAAGAAAACATCCATTTTCTTGAATCCCATTTTACTTTTAATTGTTCACCAAACTAAGTGACCCACTTGATAGAAGCAGCCATCTTCCTTTTATACCGTAATCTAACGAAACTTTCGCTTCGGACATAACGCAGACTTGTGGTTGTGAACATCCGAAATTAGTTAAGAGAAAGATACGCGGAGTATCACAAGACACGTGGAGTTTTGGAAGTACTCACGTTGAACTTTTGTTTTAATATTATATGAATGAACTCTAGTTAGCAGTACATTTGTATCTTATATTGCCAACCTTACAGTCAATGTAAAAATACTTATATGTCGTCCAATTGGGTTTGTAATCATATATCGTCTCGTTATTAACTCATTAAAATCATTTATTAATCGACCACCGTACATTTGTCAGGGTTTGGATTTTTTAAGAAGCCATTCGAGATAAATTCTCGTAAAATTTATAGTGATATTTATGGAGTGTATGACATTGAAACGGTTATCCTCACTCATAAGCCTCTATAGTGTTCGAGAGGGGAAGACTATACCGCTCATTCTAATATTTAAAAAAAATTATTTATTAATCGGCTTGTCAATTTTCACGAATAGTAATCCTTTCACACAGTTACAGTGATGTAGCTAAGTGAATCGCAGGCCCCTCTCGATCCATATGCCTTTAATAGGTATTATATGTATTGTGGTATATTTCTTGTGTTTATAATATATTATATTAGATATTGTATATTATATATACTATTTTCTTGTTCTAAACTCAATTGATTTCTAATATATTACATGTATATATAGTATTAAGTTTGCTAATATTAGTTTGTGTGTCGTTGAGTGCAGGTGAATCTAGTTCTTGTTCCGTCACTACCTGTGCACATGTGATGTCTCTCAGATTCTAGCTTTGGATCTTTCCATAACTAGATTAAATCCCCCACAAGTTGAGAAAGAGTTCTGTGGCCAATTGCCTAAAAAATAGCAACAAGTTCATTGTAGTGTGTTGATAGTGGTCTACCATCTTATTGTTGAGAATTAAAAATCGAATCCCATTCCTCTTTTTTGTCACGGGATGTTGTTTTTTATGAGAACATCTTTCCATTCCAGTCCTCCTCTTCCACGTCACAGAGTCAAGTCATTCATTTGCCTACGTTTCCTTCGAGTTCTATGTCAACTAATGAGTCCATCTCTTCTTAAAATCCTGTTTCAAATCAATCTCCAGAATCTCGAGTTGCCCTTGATGAGTCCCACTCCAACTCTAACTCTCATAAGTCAGAGTCTGATCCTGATTTTTTTATAGAACCTAATGATGCCTCTGTAGCATCACCACCAATCCGCGTAATCAGTAGGACATACAATACTCTAAGTATCTAGAAGCTTATGAATATGATTTACCGTCACACAATATCAACACTGCATCTACTGCACCCAATCCAAAAATTTCTTTCTACCACAAACTTATCTCCATCTTACAAAGTCTTCATAGCCAATGTGTTAGCGTTCCGAAATATCTAACTGCGCTAAATGAAGCCCAATAGGAGATCTCAAAGTTAGCACAAGTAGAAGGTTCTGGGCGCAACACAGTTGCAGAGTCAGTTATAGAGAGAGATGAGAATGTGATGACAGAAGGCTGAGGAAAAAGAAATCGAAAACAACCATCATGGTTGCGTGATTACATGATAGGATGACGTAGGGGAATGATTGTTGCCAGGTTTTTATTCTGTTAGTTTTTGTCAATATTTGGGACTACAAATATGAATTGTAGTCACGAGTAATGCATGAATTATTAAGACCCTTATTTTGCTTCTCCCAATTCTCTTCTTCTTCTCTATTCTCTCATCTCCTTCTCTTTATCTTCTGTAGTAAACCCTATACTCTATAGGGTCTGCTATCTAATTGGTGCTTTCATTGATACCATCCATTGATTCCCAATGTAGTTCCCAAGCCACTTCACCATCCACACAAGATCATATAGACAACCTCACCAAAATGTTAGCCTCTATTAAAGCCCGAATAGATTTCCTAACCAAATCAAAGACTGAACCACGAGCCTTAGCACCATCGGGTTCTTCCTGGAGTATTCTCGAACCGGGAGCCTTTATGACAAACCCTCCCATCCAATTCATTTCCGAGAATGCTGAAAACTACTATTTGCGTGGAATCAAGCTTGAATTGCCTCAGTTTGATGGTAGTAATCCAGCAGAATGGACTTTTCGAGCTGACCAATTCTTCAACCTTCATGCGACTTCAGACCATTTGCGATTACAAATAGTTGCAGTTTACTACGAAGGTGTTGCATTTATATGGGTATCAATGAATGCAGGAGAACAATTTGTTACCTTCTTAGAAGGATTTCTTGGTTCGGGTGAAAGAGCGTCGAGCCAACGATTTACGAAGATTATCAGGGTCAACTGGCCAAGCTGATGTAGGGCAGATCTGTTGCAGATTACCAATCTTCTTTTGAACATCTTGCAAATCGGGTGGCCGGTATATTTGAATCCCTTCTTATTAGTTTTTATGTGAATGGACCCAAACCTGAGATCTGACGCGAATTGTTGGTGGCACAACCTGACTCTTTACTTCGAGCCACAGCATTATCCAAATTATTTGAGCAGAAATAAACCAATATCTGTAACTTAGCCACTCGCCTCTGGCATAAGCACCAAACCCCAGCTGCATACACATCTCAAACAAGCCCAAACACTAATATTCAAACCCCAATTGGCATAACAAATCATACATCCCTATCATCCAAACCACCAACCCCTCTAAAGAACCCAACTATCAACACCGCCACCACACTCACCATTAAACGCCTCACTCCTACCGAGTTACAAGAGAAACAAGCCAACGGTTTACGCTATAACTGTGATGAGAAGTTCAGCGTTAATCATCGCTGTAAAAGCCCATTTTTTGTTACATATGCTATAACTGTGATGAGAAGTTCAGCGTTAATCATCGCTGTAAAAGCCGATTTTTGGTTACATGCAATATCCAATTCACCAGTGAAAGAGAGAGAAGGGCAATGCAACGTGAATGAAGAAGCAGAAGTAGAGGCTTGTAGGCTTTATTTTATGGATTGGAAGGGAATGAATGAGGAAGAAGAGGAAAAGACTTTGATATTTTGTGTTCTGTGAGGGAATTGGAGTAAAAGACTAATTACCGTTACTATATGTTTTGATTAGAAGAAAGAAGTCTTTCCAGTTTAATTCATATACATTAAAGAATACTATATTTTGATTTGAATGTTGGGCATGAACAAGCTGTAATACGAGTTTGTTGTGAGACCTATTAGTTAGATCTTCGGGGTATGGCACTTTCTAGTGTAACTCTTACGAGTAACACTGTCGAGAACTGACTATATATCGATATTTTTGTTTTTTGATTACTGATTAGCTAAAAAATAAAATAGGTTGCAAACAAATATGGTTTGATTTGTGATAAAATAAACTTAATAAATTTATTAACAAAACAAATGAATTAAATAATTAATATGCTAACTTATTCATTTTGATAATAAATAAATTAATTTATGATTGAATAAGCATATTTAATTATTTAAAACATCTATAAATTTATTAATTAATCAAATGTAATTATTTTCTCATGTTCAGGGTGTGTGAAGATATTTTTACAGAATTGAAGATACAGTTGGATGCTGCTCCCACTTCCATCAAGTCTTGGCTCTACAACGAAGCATATGTAACATTCAAGTTTGAGCTAATTGTCAAGAAAAATTTGTGAAGAAAAACTTGAGCTAGCCTTACGTAATTTATAATTGTATTTTAAATGTCCATATTGTAGTACTTTTCATTATGATTAACTAAGTTGCATTCTATAAATGCTCGAGAGTGCAACTTACCTATAACAAGTTGTAAAACTTATGATATGTAAATTACATTAAAATTGAATTGTGTAATATGTATCATTTATTCAAATTTTGTTGATATAAAGTAGGAATTTGATTATTTGCACATATGACAACAAATTTAGTCACTCATTAATTGTTATATGATTTGTATTACTTACTCATCTAATCATGATGTCAAAAATATTTTTAACACTTTTTACTTTAAGAATGGAATTTTCAAATTTAGAGACGATTTTTTGTCATCTAAATACATTTAGTGAAAAATATTCAAAGGTGTACATCCGTACTCAAACATGTTCGTAAGTGTTCAAATGTGTTCATATATGCTAAACTTTATCCTAAACTCAATTAAAATACTTGTGAGTTATAATATACTCTAAACTTCATTTATATCTTACACTATATTACTTATTTATGTTGATGTAATAAGATAAAAGCACTATTGAAAAAATTACTATTTAGAGCAACGAGCAAAGATTCAATTAGTGTTGCTTAATACCTTTCACCAAGTTATTAAGATAGATTATCGTATTTGTAAGATGATTCTCGCATAAGTAGCAAAATGAATTTGCATTTACGCGTAAACATGGGGCATGTAAATTACATTAAAATTTCTATTGTGTAATGTGCATTAGTTCTTCAAATTTTTTTCATATAAAGTAGGAATTTGGTTTTTGTCAATTGTACTGAAAATTTATGTGGTGAAAAATTACTCATCAAATCATCAGTTCATTAAATAAATTACCAAATAGTAACTTAATTATATTGGAAGCACATAATATAAAAATACTTAAAATGTTATTTGTATATATGACAATAGTTGTTATATGCTCTGTATTAGTTACTCATCTACACATAATGTCTGGAAGATTTTTTAACACTCATTTTCATAAAACAATGAAATTACACATTTAAAGACTATTTTTTAACATTTAGAGACGATGTTTTTACATTTAGAGCGATTTTTTACATTTAGAGACAAGTTTTTGTTATCTAAATACATTTAATGACAATATTTTTGGTTCTGTCAATATTTGAACGAGTTACTTAATTGTTTTACTTTTACTTAATTTTTCAAAATTTTATAAAAGGTCAAAAAAATTAAGTAGGAGTTTTTGAAATTAAGTAAAAAGTAACTAAATTAAGTAACTCAACTTTTACTTAATTACTTTTACTTTTATTTAATTTATTAAAATTATATAAAGGTCAAAAAAATTAAGTAAATATTTCTGAAATTAAGTAAAAAGTACTTAAAGTAAGTAATTCAATTTTTAATTAATTTTTTTTATTTTTAATTAATTTTTTAAAATTTTGAAAACTGTAAAAAAATTAATTGAAAGTTTTTGAAATGAAGTAAAATGTACTTGAATTAAGTAACTCACCCATTACTTAATTTGATTTTACTTTTATTTAATTTTGTGATATTTTGTAAAAGGCAAAAAAATTAAGTAAAAGGTTCTAAAATTAATTAAAAGGTATTTAAATTAAGTAACTCAAAATTTACTTATTTTTTTACTTTTACTTAATTTTTTTTAAAATTCATAAAATGTCAAAAAAATTAAGTAAAATTTCTGAAATTAAGTAAAAGGTATTTGAATTAAGTAACTCAACTTTTACTTAATTTTTTCACTTTTACATAATTTTTTAGAATTTTATTGTTAAATTCTGTTATATTTTATTAAATTAGGTTCGTGAATTTAACGAATTTGTCTATGTATAATACTTAATTAAAGCAGTAAGCAAAAACAAAATTTGAATATTTATAGATATGTAATAAGATAAAAGCATTATTCGAAAAAATAGTACTTAAACCATTGAGCAAATATTCAACTAGTGTTGCTTAAAATCTTTAAGAAAGTAATTAAAATAGGTCACTATATTTATAAGATGATTCTTGCATAAATTGCAAAATGAATTTGCATTTACGTATAAGCATGGAGTGTAATTCTTCTAAAGGCTCTTAAGCCTTTGTGCATTTCGTAAGGACGAGCCTTGGTTGTTCTAGGTTCTTAACACTATGATTATATTTTAAATGTCTATATTGTAATACTTTTTGTTATAATTAACTAAGTTGGATTCTATAAAGGTGTTTTGTTACAAAGGTGTTTGTAGGTGTTCATATATTCTAAATTCTATTCTAAATTCGATTAAAGTACTTATAAGTTGCAATGTACTCTAAACTTTATACTTATATTATATATATTACATTATATTACGTATTTATATAGATGTAATAAGATAAAAGCACTACCAAAAAATTACAACTTAGAGCAACGAGTAAAGATTCAACTAGTACTTCTTAAAACCTTTTACCAAGTTATTAATATAGGTTATTGTATTTATAAGATGATTATCACATAAGTAGCAAAATGAATTTGTATTTACGTGTAAGCCCGGGGTATGTAAATTATATTAAAATTTCTATTGTGTAATGTGCATCATTTCTTCAAATTTTGTTCATATAAAGTAGGAATTTGGTTATTGTCATCTATATCGAAAGTTTATGTGGTAAAAAATTACTCATCAAATCCGTCGGATCATTAGATAAATTATTAAATAGTAACTTAATTATGTTGGAGACACATAATGTAAAAATACTTAAAATGTTATCTGTATATATGACAATAAATTTAGTCACTTATTAATTGTTATATGATTTGTATTAATTACTCATTTACACAAACTGTCCAGAAGATCATTTTTATAAAAAAAAAAGAAAAGAAATTGCACATTTAGGGATGTTTTTTAACATTTAGAGATGATATTTTTTACATTTGGAGACTATTCTTTGACATTTAGAGACGATTCTTTTACATTTAGAGAATATTTTTTGTTGTCTAAATACATTAGTGACAATTTTTTTGTGCTGCCAATATCTGAAGGAGTTACTTAATTTTTTTACTTTTACTTAATTTTTATAAATTTTGTAAAGAATAAAAAAATTAAGTAAAAATTTTTAAAATTAAGTAAAAGGTACTTGAATTATGTAACTCGCCCATTAATTTTTTTTTTACCTTTACTTAATTTTTTAATATTCTGTAAAGGCAAAACAAATTAAGTAAAAGTTTTTAAAATTAAGTAAAAGGTATTAAATTAAGTAATTCAAATTTTACCTTTTTTTTTTTTACTTTTACTTAATTTGTTAAAACTTTGTAAAAGGTCAAAAAAATTAAGTAAAATTTTCTAAAATTAAGTAAAATGTACTTAAATTAAGTAACTAAATTTTTACTTAATTTTTTTACCTTTAATTAATTTTTTAAAATTTTGTAAAAGTTTTTAAAATTAATTAAAATTTTATAAAATTAATTAAAATATATTTAAATTAAGTAACTCAAATTTTATTTAATTTTTATATTTTTACTTAATTTTTAGAAATTTTGTAAAAAGAAAAAATTAATTAAAAGTTTTTAAAATTAAGTAAAAGGAACTTAAATTAAATAATTTACTAGTTACTTAATTTTTTTACTTTTATTTAATTTTTTAAAATTTAATAAATAATAAAAAATTATTATATAAAAAATCTAAAAATTAAGTAAAAAAAATAAAATTAAATAATTTATCAATTATTTAATATTTTTTATTTTTACTTAATTTATTAAAATTATATAATTTGGTGAATACTTCTTACTCCAATCAATGACTCAATTTTTTTTTTTCTATCTAATAGTCTATATTTACTTGTCTCATTGAGACAAAAAATAAGTATCTCATTGTAAAATTTAACCTCCCATTCACTAGAATTTCATTTTGTCGCCTTCGCTTGCCACGATTCCGACAAAACAAAAAGAAAAAAAGTAAAATATCAGTGACGTGGAATTTTATCCTTTGTTAATGAGTGGTGACGTGGACTCATCGTATCCACTACTTCGTCTTACCCAAAACACACCTACTGCAAGCGACTCCCACAGCAAAAGCCTTATTCCACTCCTCTTCTTCCACACTCTCTCATCTCAACCAGTAAACCACAAGTCATATCGATCAGCGATGGCGATTTCTCTGTCCTCATCTCTAAGAAATCTGTTCTTAGTGTTGGGGTGCGCCATGGTGGCCACTCTCATATACACCATCTCCGTCGACGGCCTTCCTTTCCGCAAAGAACTCCTCACTCCGTACGTATTTCACTTTCAGAACTCTCTCTGTGTCTAGCTGAAAACAGCGCTGAAACGTCGCCGTTTCTTGTGCTATGCAGGTGGATGGCAGCTACTTTAGTTGATTTCTACATCAATATTGCGCCTCTGGCGGTACGACGACGTTTTTGACTATATGAAAATGGTTGAAGAGTTTTCGACTTGCTTGTTATGTAATTCTTTCATTTCGTCTGTGATATCAGGCTTGGATTTATTACAAGGAATCAAACTTTATTTCCGGTGCAATTTGGGTAATTTTTCTTGTTTGCTTTGGGAGGCAAGTTTCTTGACTGATGATTGTTCCAGGATATGAGTTTTTTTTGGAAATTTTTGAAAAAATGGTTGTTGTATGAATGATTCAGTTCGTACCTTTGAAATATTTGTTTGTCTATGGGTTTTACATTGAATTGAAAGAAAAAATAATAATAGTAATTTGTCTATTGGCATGAATCTACATGGTGAAGTTTTAAAGGTTTGTTAAAATTTTTCCCTGTTTTCTTCCTCTTTTGACAGCATTACTACGTGTGCATATATTTTTCTTCAATTTCTGAAGTTATCACCTCAAGAATCCTCACAAGATCCAATGTACCATGTACTATTGCGGCATGAAAACAAGTATGTAGTGGAAACTCAGGCACCATTGATTTTGTTCTCATAAAAGTACAATTAGCCGATTGAACTTTTTGGAGTAAAATAAAAATAGTAGGTGCTCTGTATTTTGCAGAACCAAGGTTGTTTTTACAGTACCCAAGCTTCTTATGTATATCAAAATAAGCTACTAAATCTGAGAACAATGAACTCCTTTTAATAATTGTTCCTAAGTTATGAAATCCTTTTCTTATAGGGACGGCATGCAACAGAAAATGAAGCACTCTCCTGTAGTCCTTGCCAGAATTGTTTTCATTGTTTTGGGTTGTCTGATGTTAAGTACTTTGATTTACACTCTCATAACTGATGGTTCCCCCTTTCGCAAAGAGCTTCTGACTCCGTAAGTTTTTACTGTTCTTTTCTGTTCTTTCTGTGTGGCTTACGTTCTTTCTTTCATCATATAACATTAGAGGAGAAACTTGTAAGTTAGATCAGAAAATCATAGAGTGGATGTGATAATTTCTCTTTAGCTTTTCTCTATCCTTTGCTATGATGAATATTACAGCTATAGTTGCATAAATGTAGTCAAACCAAATGTGTCACTAACAATATACTGATCTGCCTTGCCACACATTATCTGGTCTATCAAAAAGTTCAATATTATCTGGAATTTAGTTATATGTTCGTATTAATTCATAGATTTTTTTTCACTGTTTGAATGTAATAGATTTTTTTTTTCTTTGTTGAATTTTGGTTAGAGATAGAAGTTAATTTGGACTTGCTTCTGCATGTGTAATGGAAGTATGTATCTGACATGCCTGCAGGTGGATGACGGCGACACTTATTGACTTCTACATCAATGTTGTGGCTCTATCGGTATGTCTGAACAAGACAATGTTTCCTTGTTCGTCTGCACAATTATTATTAATTAAATTTTACGGCTCAAGTTTACATGGAAATTGCATGATGTTGCTGAATTCTAGTGTTGATATTTCCGCTTCTAGAATAAGGAAAAGCATGAACTTTCTTCATTGTTATGTATAACATTGTCATGTTGCTCAGCGTACATACTCTACGGCAATTCTACTTCTCCTCCTCAAGCATTTAAATTCCTGGAATAAATTGCATTAGATAAACGAAAACATAAAAATAATTTCATGATTTTGCGTGCAATACGCGTGGAAGTACATTGCTACTTCCAATTAATATCCTTGTTGTCAAATTACAGAGAGCTTGAAATCTTGTAACTTAAAACTTTAAGACCATTCAAGGAGAAATAAGAGTTTGGCATTTTTATATCAGGAACTGAAAATTTTATGTCTCTCGATGGATCATTGTTGCAGTTGTGATGATATGGTGACAATCTTCGTGGCATTTAAGAATTTAACACTTCATGGCTACTTGGTTGTGGCTATTTCCTATTCTACTGATAGTTTTGCTTTGCGTAGGAAATACTTTGTTATAGATAGGATAAACTTCAAAGCTGAATCTATATCTTGTTTCACTATAATCTGCAGATGAAAAAATTTACATCACTAAGAAAGCTAAAATACCGCTGTTCTGAAGACGTCAACAAAGTTTCCTCGGTTCTTAGCAATTAGAAGTGAAGTTATAACAAAGCTAGACAATATATATTCTGAAGATTATTCTCTTAATATTAATAGTATATTTCGAACTTGTTTGGGAAATCAACTTATGACATATTCAATATTATTTAGTATATTTTGATATAGAAGAATGTGAAAAATATCTTTTCTTGTATTACGGGTAATCAATTATTTAGTTCCTAAGATTTATTACAAGAATAAGTCCCTTTGTCTTTAATATTCTCTACAAATCTAACTAAATCTTTACTTTTAACTTAAATGGAAAATTAGTTCCTCTGCTTGTAACTTGTAAGCTTTTAAATTCTATTTAAATATGCTGATTGTTATCAAGTTTATATTAATGCAGTGTAAACTAACATTAGGGACTAAGGGTGTTCTGAGAAAGCAGGGGCTGACTTGTAGTACTATTAAGTTTTACTATCTTTATGAAGTTATTTCATTACTTTTTTTTTATTTTTTTTATTTCATTACTATTTTATTATTACAAATACGGAATTTTCTGTCTTTTATCTGTCAATTATATCTAGTCTTGTTGAATATAAACAGACTGAACATCTAATCAATCAAGAAGCATTTTTTTTCCCCAGTGTTTGTTATAAATCAGATCCACTGAGTACTGTGAGGATGATATGTATTCCTTACGATAATTTAGAATTTCTTTTTCTCAAATAGTCTGTAAACATTTGATTGAATGTGTGTACCCTTTCTGCATTAGGTTTGGGTGGCCTACAAGGAATCAAGTTGGATTGATGGATTTTTCTGGATTGTTCTGTTGATATGCTTTGGCAGGTAAATTCCTTTCTAAGTTTTCTTTTTCTTTTCTTTTTGAACAATATCCTCTATAAGTTTGATCCTTCATGTGCCGAAGAACTACTTAAACTTGGAGTTTGACATGAAAGCAATTTAAGGCCTAGTTAGCCCATGAGCATACTTCCGTGGTAGAAAATATGTCTCTTTAGTGTCAGATAACCTCCGTAGTGGAATATTAAGGGACTTTCCTCAATATTGATTCTCTTTCTGTATACCTTGTTGTATGCTAGTTTGTGAAATCTTTACTTTATAAGAAAGTTATTGCAGTGTTGTAAATTGTAACCTTCAAAATATACCTGTATATCAGAATCTCAAAGCTCGGAAGCATTTAGTAGATATATAATGAAAACAAATAATAAAGTTATGCTAACAAGAATTTCTTTGAACATTGATATATTTCGGTAGTTCATTGATTTCTCATTCTTCAAATGTGCAGCATTACAACTTGTGCTTATATCACACAACAGCTGTTTCAACTTTCAACTCAAGATCCACTCTACCTAGTTTTATTGAATTGGGGAAACAGGCAAGTATATTGAACTTTTTTATTTTTTCAAATTTCTTTCAAAATAGTTAATAGGATTAATGTAAAGAGCCAATTTTCACTCTACATTTTACTTGGTGTATACTTCAATTCATGAAATAACTGTCCCTTGTAATATGTCATATATAGAGCCTTGTAATATTTAGTAGGATATTTATCAACATGTATGGCCCCATGGTAGCATTTATTCAAGTTTGACTGTCGAAAATCGTAGCCAAATTAATTTGGTAGAAAAGTAAATAAATAAGTTAAGAAGAAACAAAACTGTAGAATTGCTCATCTTGGATATAAATTTCCCAGAAAAGACCAAGCATTTTCTCTGAGGAATGCGTTGATGTTTTACTTTATTTTGATCTTATAAGGATTATAACTCTGCTGTAACTCTGTTCTTCTTTGCTGAAAGTCTGCATGCTTGTTGATGGTAGGGCAGAAAACAGGTATGAGAGAACTTCATATTGAAAGTTCGAAACGGGGCATGAGAATCGATGAAGGTACAAATGCTAATATGGTATCAATATTTTGCCAAACACCACACAAATTGCACACTGCTTTCTGAATTTAATTCAAGATATTAATGAGGGGTCCAATGATCTTGAAATGTTTAATGTAAACAATTATTTGATAGATGATCTTGATTGTATATAACGTTGATGGACTGAGTTACAGAATTGTTCATTGCATAACCAGGTAATTTATATGTGCAACTATTGATTGTTTAAACGATGTGGAACTCTCCATTGCTGTAACTTTTGAAACTTTACTTTTTTTTCCATTTTTAGTTTATTGCCTTACTCTCATATGGACAATCACAGCAGAGTGTTTGGTCCTCGCGGATAAGGCCATCCATAAAATTCTGTATAGTGGAATTTTTTTTTTCAAAAAAATGATTTTAATTCCAGACAATTTCAGTAGATATTTCACAATTATATATTTTTTTCAGATCATTTGATTTGACACAGTAAAAATTAAATTTAAAGTATTAAAGACAACTTTAATATTAATGAGTTATAAGTTTATATGAGTTAAAGCTTAATTTAGATGTAAGAAATTATGTACAGTGATTTACAATTCATAAAGGTAATTCAATGTATTTTTTTTTTCAAAGTGAATTTATTTATTTTTAATAAAAATCAAATTCTCAATTATTTAGTACTTAAAATTAGAAATTTTATTCCCTCCTATCCGAATTTATAGGCCGTACAGACAACATGGATTTTATTAGACCAAGGCGACAGCCGTGTGTGCGAATGCCAAGTATTTCGGTGCTCTTTTTTCAAATTTAGAATTTTGATGGAAGAATATTTAATACATAATATATTAAATGTTTAGCTTTTATTTTTAAAATAAAATCAATCATTTCAAAGAATGAACTTTGTATAAAGTAGTGTTACGAGTTATTTATAAAGGGGGAAACTACATGGTGTATGATAAAAAGCGACAATATTACAAAATTCAGTTTTTTAATTTTATACATTTTTAGTTAATTTTTAATCTTTTAGTAAAATTTCGGTTTATTTTTTATTTATATCATATTTTTTTTAATCATCTTCACTTTTTATGGTAGCTGTTTAAACACTCGTATATGAAGTGTAGCATTATCTTCTTATTGTAGATATATCAAAAAATTACACGTACTGTAAAATATTAGAATATTTAATACATTTTTTTACATTCAGTATACAGTTGGTTTATCTTTTACTTATTTTATTTTATAGTATATATTTAGTTTATTTTTTATTTGTCACGACCTATATCGAGCCATGATCGGTGTACAAGGTGAACCGAACCATTGATTCGACTCATCCCGCATAAACCTCGAATATTTAGAACGTCTACCCAAAATCTTAGACCAAAATAATATTAAACAATTCATAACGAATATAAATAAAAAATCAAATTTCATTTAAAATATAAATTTCAAAAAAATAATATTTCTAAATAAGAAAACATAGTTAAGATGCCAAAAACCATACAAAATTATACACTTACAAGTATCATGGTCTGGAGTTTTAACAAAAAAATATATGGAGCCCTAACATAAGGTTACTCACTATCTGAAGGATGGTGCCTCATTGAGCCTAAGTTGTCAGATGGTTTATGGCTGCAAAATGTCTTGAAATGTTAAACCACAAAAGAGAGTTAGAATACTTGGTGAGAGACAACACTCTAGAGCGACTCTAAGTTCTTACATAAGCCATTTTGAAAACGTTGCTGAAAAATATTGCATGCACGTATGTACTTACTTATATATTAATATACACATGTATATACAAATACTTATATAAGTTTGAAAGCATTTTTCAAAAGGGTTCGCGTAGTCAGCAAACAATAGACATTCATATAATCCATATATACATATATATGTATACATCCTATCTGATTAACAGACACGGGACCTGACTGAACTAATAAATTTCCTAACTGACTAATTGAATGTTGACTCCTTGCCACCTGACTCATGTGTCTGGCTAGACACACAGTGTTACCACCAACTCTGGTAACTAGGCATTGACTAAATAATGGTATACTAAATGCTACGTTTTCCCGTAGCTAAGGTGTCCCGAGTCAAATAGATTATACATGAAATTTGTTAACAAGCAAGCATACAGAGCAAACAGATAATATTGATATTGTTACTGAATATAATCTTAAATATACGAATTATATTCTTCTATATTTCACATAAAAAAATTTTAGAATTTATTGATCCTTTAATTAATCCAGTTTATATGGCAAAGTCTAAACATATTAAAATCATATAGGTTCGGAAAACATAGCCTATGTGACTAGAATGACATCCAACTCACCTGGATGTCCAATTAGAAGATCCAATCATGCATCGTCGGTGAATGGCTGGTCACCTCGGCACATACACAAAGTTGATAGCAAACATGTAATAACAGAGTCAAATATGGTAAATGTTACAAATCCTAAAATGTATGGTATGCAGATGAAATTCCCAAACCCACGACAATGTTGGAAATCCTAGTGTGATCGAATACCTAACATTCTCGTCAATAATCAAACTTTTTGTAAAATTACAGACTTAGTCCCTCAACTTTTAACAAATTACAACTTAGCGCCTAAGACATCAACAAATTACAAGTCAGTCTCTAAATTTTTGAAAAAATACTAATTAGTCCTTCAAGTAGTTTATAATTATATTTCAAACCTCAAACAATTGAAATTTTACACTTTAGTCACTAAGGTAGAATTTTTATCAAAAATACTCCAAATTCGTTCCACCCAAACCAATCTATTCCAAATCACTAAAATCGCCTCAAAACATGTTCAAATCCATGAATCATTCTATTACTCTAATAGAACAATTAAATCATCAAATCCCTAACCATTCTTTCACCAAACCCTAACCTATCACCAAAACCTCTTAAATCCTTGAACCACAACTCAAATCCATACATTCTCATGCTCATTCTATCATAATCTAACAAAATCTAACTCACATTTCATCAAATTCATGCAAAACGACATACCCTAGTGCAAAATGACATACCCTAGTTCAAAATGCCACCCAAACATCAAAACATAATCCAACAAGCATAAAGTGCTTCTTGCATAAAATAGAACAAAAAGATGAGTTAGAAGGATGATTCTTACCTCAAATTGATGAAGGAATGATGGCAAGGCAAGGAGAGAAGAGGAGAGATGGATTTTGGGAGTGAAAGAGTGGTTGAAGTGAGTTATGGCCGAATAAGGGCAGATGAGGGGGTATTTATTAACCCTCTCACCAAAACACATTGTTTCACTGATTTACAAAGGCTACCGTATGTTATTCTAACCTTAAAGTACGTAATGACACCTTAACGTACATTACCAAGCCCCTAATATACGTTATTTTGGTAAAAAAAAAATGTGTTCAGTAGCTTCTGTCTCGAAAATTTTAGGATCAACGTACATTATGAAAAGCTTAACGTATGTTAGCTTTACCCTAACGTACATTAGAGTGTTTTCCAGATAAAGTATGTTAGGCAAAGCTCTAAAATACGTTATCCACTCTCCAGCTTGCACACTTAATGCCATTCGCCCGTTCATGAGTGTTAGGTCATTCTTGGAGCTCGTCAACACCTAAAATAATAGAAATGCAATCATTAACCATCGTCAAACATCTAATCATCATCCAAATTACTCAAAGATCAAATCATAATTGAATGAGGTGCTATACAGGATCTAATCGGAATTGGACGAGGTGTTACATTATTTATACTATAATTTTTATAAAAAAATTGAAAAGATTCTACTTTTGTAATTATTTTAAATTTTTGATATTTTGTAAAAATTACAGGCATATTTTAGAGTAGTAATATTAGAGATAATAGTAAGGACAGATACCGATAACATATACCATATATGTATTTCTTAAAGGCAAAATCACACTTTTATAACAAATTAAAATGTCAAATTTAAAAATTTCAACTACTAGTTTTTTAATATATAAAATGCCAAAAAATAATAGACATATATTAAACATACCACTTTTTTGGAAAATTTTCAGAAATTTATAAGGATGGCTAAAAATCTCGAACACGCAAGGTATCAACCCACTCCAACTCAAACGGGACGAATTTTTCAACATTTTACTGGGTTGTGGATCGGTTATCGAGGTAACTCGAAATTGAAATTATCGGGGACGGGACGGGGTCAGTATTTAATATATATATATATATATATTCATGAAAGGTTGGAGTCATTAGGATTAGTGATGCACCGTGGCATCCCAACTAGGTTAACATCCCATTAGTACCATCATCACATTCTTATGCTCCAGTGTATTATTAATCAAAAGGAAATTCGTACAAATAGAACGAAAAATAGGAGCTACCTAAAACAGTAATTCTTCCCAAAAGAGAAATCATCATACACAAAATTTCTACAAAAACTAGGAAAAGAATTCCACCAGTGCAAGCCCAGATTATGGACACCAAATTTGGTAAGACTATCTGCCACTTTATTGCCTTATTGGAAAAGATGAGAGAAAACTACGTTCATATGCTGAAGATGGCTAAGACATTCAGACCATTGAAAACGACAACACCAAGGGACCTCCAAGGATCGTGTTTTAAAAATATGAACGACATAAGTTGAGTCACTTTCCGACCAAATATTGTGCCAACCACGCTCCGCCGCAGTCGAAATGGAAAAAATTGCAGCCTTAAGCTTAGAGAAAAACGCAGGAGCGTTGCCAGTAGAGAAGGCAAATGGCCCTTGAAAGAAACCTCTGGCGTTCTTGAGATTCCCCTTGCACCTACAGAAATCGGATTACCTGATGCCGAACCATCCGTATTTACTTTAATCCAATTGACTAGCGGCGGTTGCCAAGTCACTAGCACAATGTTTGGTGCTTTCCGTGGAATGCCAACTATGCCAATAGTCCTAAAAATTGTAACTCCTCTATAGTCCCGTTCATATTCCCAAGTCAAAAAATATTGGTTTCTCGGATGCACTTTCAAAGCATTCATAGTATATTGAAAATGCTTACCTGTTGGCCTTGGAAGATGACATCATTCCAAGCTTTCTAGATAATCCATAAAGCACTAACCATAGCCATATTCCATAAAACTTTGATCTAAGGGTTGACCTTAGCAATCATGGCATCCTGAATAAGCCCTTGGAAGGCCCAATCCCTCTTAAGCCGTAAAAAAAAAAAAAAGAAGAGATCACATTCCAAATCTGTAAAGCAAATGGACAAGAAAGGAATAAATGCTGAAGAGCCTCACCGACCATACGACAGATAGCACACCTGGATGGGAAGTGAAATCCTTTTTGCTGTAATTTATCCTCCATTGGTAAATACCCTAGAAAGACACGCCACCCCATAGTTGATCGAGATGGAGGAATGTACCATTTCCATAGAAAAAAAAATTCCAATCAACAACCTCATTATAGCCATGAAAAAACCGATAGTATCCCTTTATAGAAAAATTTCTAGTGATGGAGTAATGCCATAAACAAATTTCCTTCGGCTCCTTCAAGAACTGAACGCCCTCTACAACTTCACCAACATCCGCAAGCAATGAAACCGGAATAGCACATCTACCATTATCAATGTATCTCTTCATAGTCTCAATTAAGAGTCATTGTTACAGAAGAGGTATGTCTAAATGCTGCACAACTGTTGGTTGCAACCAAGTACTAGTCCATATTTCAAGTCTGACTCAGCGGTAATTAGCCAAGAAGATTGCTCCCTTAGATCAACAAATGCCTGCCGGATGGAGCACCAAATGGTGTACCGAAAATAAGCCAGCTTTGGAAGGCTAGAAGGAAATAGAAACCGTGACTCCAATACTCTCAAAGCCAACGCCTGGCTTATCATAAACCGTCAAGCTAGAGATCCCAGCATAGCCTCTTTAAGACTCCGCAGGTCTTTCAAGCCAAAACCCCCTTCCTTAAGAGAGTTACAACATCGGGCCCATGGAACTGTGATATGCTTTTTAGAAACCGTAGAACCCATCCAGATGAAGTTCCTGATTTACCTATTCAACTTAGCAAGCATATGTTTTGGCCATTTGCAAACCGCAAAAAGAATGGAGCAAAGAGCTTTGAAAAACTGAAGTAACTAAGCTCACTCTGCCAACCATAGAAAGTGAAGCACCCTTCCAAGCACTGAACTTACTGGCAATACGATCCTCTAACAATTGCAAAAATTTCCTTCGTAGTACACTAAGAAAAGAGGGACTCCCAAATAAGTGAATGGCACATAACTGCATTTTAGAGACTTCTCAGTTGTCAAGGTGGCCGCTCGGCGGACTATCACGGGCTATCACTAATATTTTATATTATTTATTTATAGTGAAATTATATTTATACACTATATATATTTTTAGTTGCAAAATATAGCAAATTATATATTAATTATATTTTATTATGAACGTGTATATATATATATATGATGTCTGAATTATATTTATACTTGTTGAAATTTATACAGATTATTTTTATTATTTCTTGAATTATAATAGAATATAGATCAAACCAAAAATAATAATAGTTTAACGAGGCAAGGATGATAACTGATTTTTATACCCAACAGATTACGGGGAAGAGTCGAGGAAACATATATAACTCGCGAGGCAAGGACGAAAATACTATAATTCGTGCCCGATTCACCCGTTGTCATCCCTAGAGATTGAGGATTTTTGCGATGAATTAACTTTTTCAAAAAAAAAATGTATACGTATTGTATTCGTATGAGGAATATAATAATGGGCTCCACCACTAAGACCGTCCAATTCATGGTCCAACACAAATTGGGATTCCAAATTCCACCATAGTATGTTATCTACTTATCTCTGTGAATTACTCAAAAATATATATAAGCGCAATCCTACCCAACTTTCTTCTTCATTCAAATTCATTCTCCGTCACCCACAAACCCAAAACAACCCACAAACAAAGAGAAAAGACGGTAGAAGAAGAAGAAATATGCAGATCTTCGTGAAGACTCTCACCGGCAAAACCATCACCCTCGAGGTCGAGAGCAGCGACACCATCGACAACGTCAAGGCCAAGATTCAGGTTTCTGTCTTTCTGGGTTCGCTTTGTTTTGTCTCAAACTCGTTTCTTTGTTTTAATTTCTCTTGGTTATCGCTTTTAATCTTCTGGGTTTGGTTTGTATTTGGTTTGCTAATTTGATTCTGTTGATGAGAGAATTGTTGAGAAGAAACCCAAGTAATTGATTGTTTTGAATTGATCAGCTTAGTGTTGTTTGGTGCTTTAATTTATTGGATTTGTTTTACTATTCCTTTGTGGGTCTCAAGCAAAAGACTCTAAATTTATTTTTGTATCACTAGTTTTCTGTGTATTGATATGTCAATGGAAAAGCAGCCATGAATTCTTTATTTTCTTTTGTATTATGCTGCCATGACGTTTACAATGTTGAAAAAATAAATTATACGGCTATTGGAGAGGAGGAGATTGTATAGATGAGAGAGAGGATTAACAGAGATAAGTGGCATGGAATTTTATTTAAGAAAAAAATACGAAACTTGCTCCTAATTTTTCTTCCCAAACAAGCCCTTACTTGGGTTAGATTACTTGCTTTTGTTTTTTACAGTAAGTGCCGTGTTTTTTATTGCCTTGAATTGTGAACTCATGCCTAACTATTCGTGAATGATTGTTCTTTCAGGACAAGGAAGGAATCCCTCCTGATCAGCAGAGATTGATTTTTGCTGGTAAACAGTTGGAAGATGGCCGTACTCTTGCTGATTACAACATCCAGAAGGAGTCCACGCTTCACTTGGTTTTGAGGCTCAGGGGAGGTACTATGATCAAAGTGAAGACTCTAACGGGGAAAGAAATTGAAATTGACATTGAACCAACTGATACCATTGATCGGATTAAGGAACGGGTTGAAGAGAAAGAAGGAATTCCGCCAGTGCAGCAAAGGTAACAACTTTATCTTATTCAATGTTTGTGCTAAACGTTTTATGCCTTTTACAGATACGGGTTCTTTTTGCTTGTAGTATCTTATTTGTTGCCTCGGTTGGTTGATTTTTAGAGGTGATAAATGGCTTTGATCTGCAGACTATTAATATTACAGAACATGAAAACGGTCATGACCATGATTAAGTGCTGATTTTTGACGGGGAAAAAAATTTCGCATCAATTTATTCATGTCAAACATTCTTATGATGTAATTATGTACAATGTATTTATGTTTGTGCGTCGGTATCAATTTTTATTTCCTTCCATTGGTATATGGCTTAATAGCCATCAATGCAGATCCTTAAGATTTCTAATGCAAAGAATTTTGTTTGTTCTCTTCTATATTTGAATTACATCGACATTTTGTTATGATTTCCTCCTGAACCTTCCATTGAATGTGCTATTGGTTGCAGGCTCATTTATGCAGGAAAGCAACTTGGTGACGACAAGACAGCTCGTGACTACAACATTGAAGGTGGCTCTGTGCTTCATCTTGTGCTTGCCCTCAGAGGTGGTTGTCCTTAGATTGCCCCCATATTGGAGCAATCAACAGTCTCTATCTTTGTTTCGCACTGGAAGTTCATCCCGTTTATTCTGGATTGTGATTTGCGGATAAATATGAGGATTAACATGTTTTCTTCAAATGTAAGAGGCTCTTTTTGATCCTTGGTCTACTCTGATTGTGTCTATATCAAACTATTGAGACTGCCATACTTATGGGGACTTGTCTGAAGAAGCAATATAATGCTCATCTTTATGGAACGGATAAAAATTGCTAATTCTATGGTTACTCTCTTTTTTTTTTATTTCTTTTTTTGAATGGTGTTTTGTAGTTTAGAAAAAGACTTCCAGGGGAATTTCAGAAGTTTAATCCATAGTCAAAAGGCTTTCTTTTTTTTTTTTCCCTTCCTTTCTGTGTTTTTGTTTTCCTTCAAACTTCTCATGATGTCATTTTTTGTTGTGGTGCAATGTTTTTGTTCGTATGTGAGGCATATTTGCACACCATCCCAGTCAGGCCGGTCCGATTAGGATATTGGCGGCTAGCTAATATTATTAAAATAATTAGCGCAATATTGATATTGCTACATAGTAAATTACAATATTTTTATTTAAATTAATAAATAATATATTTTTTGTTTAAAATATTTTTAAAATTAATACTTCAATAATAAAAAT
>CAODLS011321659.1:0-16470 GCA_948243855.1 Flueggea neowawraea | reverse complement strand
GGTTTGCTTAGGGCACATGACCTTGCTAAAAGGTACCCCAACGTAACGGTTTGACTTGAATAGAGTGAGTTGCATGGCCCTTAATTTTTCAAACACCTTTCTACCATTTTCATACCCTATGCCAAAACTTGTCTTGGCTATAATCTCGCCGGCGGTGGCTGTGATTTCTCTCTCCACTTCGATTTCTGGGTTGCCGGAATTTATGAGTGTGGTCCAGGTATCTAGCATCTTAGTGGTGGACTCCACCATCAAGCTTGCCATAGCCTATACAGGTCAAGGAATAGAGTTTAGTGGGTTGATTATATGTACCAAAATAGGAAAAGAAAACATAAGAATGATGTATTATGTATATTAGATTATCATATCGAACAATAAAAGCTAAAATTTTGAATAACAAGAGCTTTCTTGATTCATTTTATAATCTATGTAGTATAAATTATGCCTTGTTCAAATGAAATGGATTGAGATTTAGACTTGGAACATAAGTGCATTCTTAACCATATATGCACCAAAAATCTCTTCACTTAAGCCGTCATGTTTGAAATTTTTTTTTTCTTTTGGTAAACTGGAATTTTTTAACTTCAAGTTGGCGAGAAAATTTAGCAATCTTTATTATAAATGAACGTTAAATTTTTACTCCATTCTTTCGTCAAATACAACCATTTTAGTTCAACGATTTGGAATGTCCTAACGTTGAAACTTGACAAAAAAAACTATGGAATATAAAGAGAATAGTCTTTTCCGTCCAAAACACACACAGAGAGAGATAACCTTAAGGTTGGCCGGAGAAAATGCAGGAGTAATGACATGACGGTGACGAACCCAATCATCACCCTCGACCATCACTAACCCATTACCGAACATAGGTTTTCTGTCATGCCTAAACACATTTGGCTTTCCCCAGCTCTTCCCCATAACTCCTGAAGACATTCTCTTCAGAAACTCTGGATCTGCAATGTACAGAAATGGCTCCGTTCCCAACCAGTATATGAACACCTTACCTGCAACATCACAGTAACGACACATTGATACCCTTTGATAAGACAAACATTGATACTTATAATAAATATTAAAAATTTCGGTTCAACACAAAAGTCTAGACTGTATCAATTGCCCGATTTGGTAACTGTCATTGAATGAAAGGAAAAATATATATACATATATCCTCGACTCGAGATAAATTTTCTTGTCTCTAATCATATAAATTATAAAACTGTGTCTACCAGTTTATTATCAAAATATCCCTAAAAGACAGTATATTAAAAAGATTTAAAGTAAGAACAGTTTGCATTAAATTTAGACGAGAAAACTAGCCAGGAAGCATTACTCTTGATTGAAAACTTACCATGAGACTTCTGCCATTGCGCAAAGTAAGGAAAAACAGTGGAGTGAATATCATGGGAGACGTTGGAAGATCCGGAAGAAGCAGTTTTTTTACTACTCGCACTGATCTTTTTAATCTCCTTTATATTCCCCAAAGGAAAACTTGGGGTTGGACCACTGAACCCATTATTTTTAAGCTTCAGATAGGCTCTGGTCGGCGAAATCCAGAAAGTAAACAACAACTTCCAGGACCAATACAGAAAGACACTTATGATGGCTACCATAAAAACCTGAGACAGACTCAGAAATTGATTCATGATTCTATATTTCTCTCTCTCTCTCTCAAACTTACAAAAGCAACAGCAAATCAGAATTCAGAAGCAGTCGTGTAGCTTAAAAATGGCAAAAAGTCACGGTTGCTTTACTGTATGCGGATTAAAGAAGTTTGTGTTTGTTTGCAAAATGAATGGTTTGGTGCAAAAGAGAGGAAGTGAGAGGGGTATTTATAGAGATGGGATTCAAGAATGTCGGAGTTTTGACTAAGAGAAGTACACATTAATTTACATATAATCTACGGTTTGAACAATTTTTCACGTCCCTCTTCTTCAACTTTCTCTCTGTCTTTTGTCTTTTCTGCAGTCTTCTATTATTTATTGTTTTTTTCCTTTTTCTTCCAATTTTTAATTTGGACTGTCACTAATTAAATAATTAAAATGAATAGGTACAATATAGAAATGTACAAATGTATTGCTTTTTTGGGGCCGCTATTTTTTTTTATTCGCCAAATTGCTCGGCCGAACTATTCTGATGGATTTCAACCAATTAGTGGTGTCCACTGTCCACGCAGGAACGTTGACCGTTGATTACTCGGGTTTTTTGAAGGAAAAATTATGTAATTTAATATCTTAGGAGATCTAATTAAAGTTAACTATTTAATAATATATATGTTTAATTTTATTTATTTCGTGAGCCATGAGATCAGGAGACTATGTTGGTTGCGAATATTGACTCCTTTTTAATGGATGTGATTTATTTTGGAAATTTAGAACATTGAAATTTCAAACCCAAAGTCAAATTAGGGTCTTACCATTTGCGCGAAAACATGTGTACATGCTCATGCTCTTCCACATTCATATTACAGAAATACCATCGAAGTTGAGTTTTTATTAAATTTTAGACGTGGTGGTGATGTATAAATATTGATTAAATTGTTTGTTAATATGATGTTTTCAATTAAAATGTAGGCAATGTGTGGTTTGATGATCAATTCGGTGTTCGGTTAAACCAATATAAACAGAGTTTGAATTTTATTTTAGAAATCAATTTATCAATTAGTCGAGCTTGAATAATGAAAAATTCCACTCGTGAAGTGTCGAATTTAAACAATAGAAAACTTCACCCGTAAATATGTTTAAAATGAGTTTGAATATAAAAATTAGTAATACTAATGTAATTTCGACTTCACTATATATATTTATATTTAGTATGGGCAAAAAAATAATTATTTAAGTAAATTACATTAGAGATTATATAAATATTAATTTTCACTGAAATATATACTAGTTATTTGATAGTTTTTCACTAAACTAGTAATAAAGCTCAATAAATAAATAAGCTCATAAATTGACTATTTAGGTTTATAAACCTAATTCGAATGTATTAACACTTGGTTTAGTTTGGCTCATTCACTTAATAAGTCAAGTCAATTTTTTATTAAAGGAATAAAATTTGAACAAACTCAACTCGATTCAACTCTATATAACTATATATAGACAAATTGATATCCTCAATGTAATATTTTAAAAATAATGAGTTATATATATAAGAAAAATTTATATATTTTATTAAAGAAAAATAGATATGCCTTTACTTCAAGAAAAAATTCAAATGTAGTTCCCATATTTGTTTTGTTATGAAAGTTAATGTGGAAGTTGGAAGTCAAAAAATCAGAAGGCTATTTTGATGAATTCGAAAATTTATCAAAACGTCAGAAACATATCTCTCTAGTACAAATGAGTTAGCTTTAACTGCAGGAGTATAAACACTAGCTTTATATAAGCTGATTTTCTGAATGTGTTCACAAAGTCATAATTAATTAATAATCCACAATTATTTATAAGCGAATTGAATTTGTCTACCTAATGAAGTATGACTTGCATAAATAGTATATAATTAATTTTCAACAGTTACAGCAATCAAAACCAAGAAATTGCAGCCATAAACGAGGAAAAGTGTATGTGAAGTGTGAACTCATGCAAGTCGGAAAACGTTTCGGTTTCCATGACAAAAATACTTTTTGGTTTGTTAATTAGATGCCAAATTTTCACCAAACAATGAAGCTGTTTCAGACGAGACAATTAATTCTATTTGTCTGCATTTTGATTTTGTTAATTATGTGCTGCTGCCGGTTGACGATGAATTTGTCCGTACCTTTCTTCTACATGGGTTACAACTCACTTAATTCCAGATTTTTCATAGATGGACGTGACAACAAATACTATTTCACGTATCTTCCTTTTTGAAGTGAGACCACCTACAATGGCTACAATCATAACAGTTACTCTCCATGTCACGATTAAGCATAGAAAGTTAATACGAACCAATTCTGTGTAAAACTTTAAAAAAAAAAAGCCCGTATAAAGTCAATATATTATATCTAGTTAGTCAAAATTAGGTCATCAGTTCCAGCTCATAAACAAGAAATTAACATAACTCGAGATCTCAAATTAAAAAGAAAGAAATTAATTAAGGGAACATACTTAATCACAAGAGAAAAGGGAACAGGAATGAAGAATAGATTTTTTTCCTGAACAAAAAAGAAAAGAGAGAGAGAAAGGAATAGATCATTTCATAGTAAAAGCAAAATGAGCAACGTAAGCGCGTATGTGAGAAAGTGATTAAGGACCAGCTTTGATGAAATTTTGTCATCAAGACAAAGAGGCAGCATATTTAGCAGATTCACAAACAACATAATTAAACAAACATAATAAAAAAAATTTAGGTCCTCATCATTGTCTCCCATCTATGCTCTTACTTCGTTTTTCAAACGTCTTTTACGATTAAAAGTTGTTTAGAACATGCTACAATGATTCTTTTGTAAGTTAAAAGTACAATTAACTAGTTAGAATGATATTTTAATTAATTTACGAATTGTGATTGGGACCGTATTTATGTAGTAGCAAATTAAGACCAATAGTATATATATTTCAAAAAATAGCAACGACGGACGGTGTTCAAACATGCATTTATATTATTGAAATATAAGGGAATTGCATTTAATTCATATTAGGAGTTAATTAATGCATACACATATGGTAGGGTACTAAAGAATTTGACCACATTCACATTGCAAACGTGAAATTTGGATAGGTGGAGTGGTGAAAGGCGTGTAAGCATACGGCAAAACAAAACGAGGTCCCTATGGCCTATAGTCGTGTGACGAGCGTATAGTAGTATGGTCGGACTAGTTTTTGAATTGAACTTTTCTTTAACATTGCAAAACTAGTTTTCGAATTTTACAAACTGTTGAATTTCAACCTATCTGAATGTAACTTTACAAGGTCTTTGTGTTCAATGAATAAAATAGTTATGTTGGCTAAGGTTGAAATGCTTTGTTAGATGTGGTTTTACGTTCCATTGTAAGCATAGGAATTTTGTTAATTTCGAGCTTGACTTGTTTAAATGTTTGGACACAATTTTTATTGTAAATGAAAGATTTTCATAGTGTTTTCATATTTATGGTGGTAGCATTTAAGGCATACCATCCATCGTATGGTAGTAGCTTTGTGTGATTTTGTTTGGCTACTAATTTGGTGGCTATATCTTTAATTTATTATTGGCCTTACAAAGAGGAAGACCAATCTCCATAATAATCATGGAATATTTGGATGTTCTTGAGATTTAAACTCAAGTCCTCTTGATCTTAGATGTGATTTTAGATGTGAATACTTACCAACTGAGTTAACCAATTTTGGCGTGACCATAACTTTAATATATTGTGCATATTACTGACAAAAAAAGGTTTAAAGTTATTTTATAAGTTTTTTTATTCGCTCTTAGTAAAAACATATTTACGACTTCTCAGTATTAAAATTGATTCAAATACTAATAAATTACAAACATATTGATAAAAAAACTAATATGCCTTGGGCCCTTTGGTATTGAGCTGCGTACAAATGTATAACTTCCATGCATTGTGCAAATTAACTATTAATCTGCATGGTTATAATCACCACTCAAGATTAGAATTTGGGGCATGTTATCTAATTGGTCAAAAAGTAGATTAGATCATCAATAACAATTTTTTTCTCTTCCAACAAGTGCCTTCTCATTTTGATAAATAGTCTACTTGATATCAACATAATAATCAATGAGTCAACACCTTATTGATATAATATAAATACTTCTTTATGGACTAATCAAAAACAAAACTTTCTATGTAAGGATATTTGATGGTTTAATAACATTAAATAGCACGATCTTTGTTTATTTTTTTACTTATGACTCGACATTTTGAAAAGAATATCCAATAGTATTACTTTTGTGATTTTTTGCATTCGTGGCACAAGTTAGTAATTTCGTTAAAAAAAATGACAATTGATAACGTGATATTACGGTGTGATGATGTGATCATCAGTTTTCAAATGATAATTATCACGCCGTCAATTCTACATATATTATAGTATATCTAAAGTTTTGTTGGTTGAACATTCTGACAATGGTTTTGCTTGCATTACTCATGTTTTTAGCATGTTTAATACTTTTCATATTTAAAGTTAAAAGTAATTAAAACATAAGCACGCAAAATTATGTTTAAACCAAATAATTAAGCCCTTTGTTAACTGAATCATTTTGACTAAACTCTGAACAAATAATGGGAAACACCTTTTATATATTTATCTGTTGGCACATCTCTAGAGAAACATCTGTAACTGAAATAATGTGTATTTGGAGTAAAATTATTAACCAAACTTTTGCGAAGTGCTTGGTGAAAGAAACACTCATTTCTGGCTTCTTTTTTTTTTACCGTACTGTAAAGATATTATTAAGCAAGTATAATGTTCACCAACAAAAAAAATTAAAAAGTAGTATCAATACAACAGGAAGTTAAGTTCAAATTTAAAATTTTATATAAGGCGTTGCTCTTATCTAATATGCATTATAAAAGGCATTTTGTGGAGAGAATTATCACTAATTTATAAATGGTCTGTATTAAGTAACTATTTTTGTTCATATGAAAATCTTGATACATCTTCTTCAGTTCAGAGCCAGGCTTAACATTTGTTGAATATATTGCACAAAAAACAACTCATAAGATTTAGTGTTACTCCAAACCATATATTAAATCAAGATAGACTCCAATAGTATGTTAAAATTGGATTTAAACTTCACTTTAAACAACACCGTTTGAAAGGAGGATTGCCCTTCACATTTAAAGATATATAATACTCACACTCCAGGGTTCTAACATGTAAGCATGATGAATTCCATCCGTTTGCCTTTGTAGGTCTTCTAATTTATTTTTCAAACTTTAAAAAGCTACCAATTTAACCAACACTGAACTTTCTTTTATTAGAAAATAAGTCTAATCATGAACATCAACAATCTAGTCCCAAGTGGCCATTAGCACTTTATTCTCTTCACCTTAACCACTCATCCCCACTCCAAAGTTTCTCTTAATATAATTAAATATCATCATAGTATGAATTTTCGCTCTTTCCTACGTCATGAAGTATGAATTTTGATTTCTTTGGTGGTTGCATGTTTACGTTAAGATATATTTCATAATTAACCTAACCTATGTGGCTATGTCTAGATGAATAAAATTATAACGATATCAACTTACAAAAAAAAAAATAATCAACCTAAGCTAAGATTTTATAAATATGGAATTCTTATATAAAGAAAGCACGGATAGATTCAGTGACGAGTAACGCGGAAGTGCAATCTCCACTCCACCCACTCCAAGAAAATGGATATCCACACCACAGTTGAAATAATCAACCCCACATTTCAAGACCTTCTAGATATCTTATTATGTACAAAATAATGCAAATTAATTACAAGAGTATACGTACGTATAATCATGCATACGACCGCACTTATTTCTGTGTTTTAAACAATTTTGACGTACTTTTTTTTCAGAAGATTATTGTATATTATCATATAGTGTGCTGAAATAAACATGGCTAATAATAAAATTGTGGAAACTGCAATAAGATATAACATGTGTGTGTATTTTTCTAGTATCTGAATTATATATTATTAAACATGTTTTTAGTTTCTTTTTTTGTCGATTCTTAACATTATAAAATAATTCAACCTGTCAATGTCCTCTAAGTTTCTCTCTTGCGTTTCGTCTAGGCTTTCACTCGTCTTTCTTTTAGATATACTCTTAACATTATACACATGATTTTTTTTTGTTGATTACGCTTTATAATCTCTCGTTTTTTGTTGTATCTTACTTTTCTAGATTTTTTGATCTAGTTGAATAATATTTCAAGGCAGCGATTTATAAAAAAAAATCATTCAACCTGTCAAATAATAGAGATCGCATGTACATATTAAATTCGTTGACCTTATAAAAACGAATCTTGAATTTTTGAATATTGCCAATCTATTTTTATATACAGCGATCCACTATATTATATGAGAGAGACATTCATGAGCAGTGTTAGATTCTTATGATGGTCGGTGTTCAATACTCGAGTATACATATTATTTTTTTTATTTGATTTGACCAGCGGCAACTAACTATTTAACGGCTTACAACTGATGAAAACTTGTTCTCACTATCCACAAATCCAAGAAGTGGCTGTTGACTTGACATCATTCTGTATTTTATTACTGGAAGTGGCTTTGATATTGTCTTATCCTAATTAACTAGGTCTACAAGCTACCTACTTACAGATAATATGGACACACTCTTAATTAACTAATTAGTGTCAGGCTATATATCCCATGATTCTGTAACGCCCTAACACCTATGTAGTGATTAGTTTGGTGGTTAAAGTAACATATAAAAACTAAGGCTTTGTTTGATATTAACATTGAACTGTATTGCAGATTCACGCAGTTTTAGTTTTAAGATTCAAAAATAGCTACAGAATTGGTGTTTAATTTATATGTTAAAGAATTAAAATATTTATTAATATAAATTAAAATATTTGCATGCATGGCTCGTCTGCGTACAATTAAACACGAAATGTATATGCTTGCAAATTAAAGATATCTTTTTGGCGTTACATGCTTTGGAGCCGAACTTACATCTCAATTTGGACTCGAAAGTATGATGAAATAATTCGATACTCGTTCTTCCGGGTAAAACACGTAGTTAAGCTGAACACGTGTAATTAGCTTGCCGAACGCCGCAAATATGTAACATGCATGAACATACTATGACCAATATTTACCACTTCTTTTTT
The DNA here is from genome assembly GCA_948243855.1 of Flueggea neowawraea. Taxonomy (NCBI): domain Eukaryota; kingdom Viridiplantae; phylum Streptophyta; class Magnoliopsida; order Malpighiales; family Phyllanthaceae; genus Flueggea; species Flueggea neowawraea. The sequence continues at coordinate 7,723 of CAODLS011321659.1, read as the reverse complement.
CCCCTTTTGTGATAAGGATGATACCAGATCTTCTCTACATATCCAAGAATCCGGCATTGAAACACAGTTTCCAACACTATAAAGATTTCGACTTTATTCGATTTTGTTTATCAAATTGAAAGCTAATTGTGACTCATTACGGCACTTGTGGGACGGACGGTACCGTCCTTAAAATCCATTAATGAAATTCATGAAGCCGTTGTTTTCAATATAAATTTCGTTCACAAGTTTTATAAAGAGTATAGAAGGTAAAATTGGATAGAGATGGCCGTCAATGTGGTCATGATCAAAAGCATTGATGAAGATGAGTGCAAGTAGGAGTTAGAGAGGAGAATGCTAGGCCAATATAGTGCGTGAGTAGCTAACTGGGGGGAGATGAATACAGCCGGTGGGGCAATAGTGAAAACGACGCTGCGTTGGGGATACTATTTTTAGATCGCCAGGTACGAAATGATCCATTGAAAGGTGTTAGAAAGATGCACCAATCCATCTTTTTTTGGTACACTTATCCCCCACGGGTATTAATGGGTATATTCAACAACGTTGTTCACGTGCGCCCCCACGCCGCTTTATTTTACCTTCTTACTCGTTAAATTATATGATTTTTACAATAAAATCATGTAATGAGTTTTATATAATTTTCTTGTTTATCTTGTGTTGTGTTATACCATATTTTGCTGTAAATTTAGACCTTAACTTACGTGTGTATTAGATTTCGTTGTAAAAAATAACTTTCGATGACATTTTTCAAAAAAAGTTGCTCATGGTGTCAAAACAAAGTTACACTAGATAGTTTTAAATAATTTATTGCATTATGAATGAGATATTAGTTCTGTGTTAAATGTACTGATTCTAAATTTGTTGGATTTATTCAAGAACAAAAATAGTTAGCAGTTTCATACTCGAAATGGTTATTCTTTCTAAAACAAAATTAAAAAAAAAAAGAGTAATTTATTACATTTGACAGCAGGCGATAAAATATTTCATCATGAGGGTATGTGGAGGAAACAATGATCATCATAATAGAAGAAATAATTTCATTGTAGTGGACAGTTCAGATACATTTCGATGAATTCAACTAATCTCTTATCATTAAAAAAACAACAAAAAATAACAATAGAAGGCACATTTCTTTCCGAAAGGGGAAAACACAGTTATACCAGAAAATAAATACCAAATTTACAAACTTGGAACACGTTCATGAACTAATTCTCTGAAACTACCAGAGAAAGACAAACTATTTCTGTAAATGACAAATAACCCTCTCTCTTTTTGATTCTCTTTCCTCTCTCTCTACACATTCTCTCTCTTTTCTCTACCTCTCTCTTTTTCTCGTCCATTCTCTCTCCTCCCTCTCATTCTTCTTCTCTCCAGTCGTTGCAGCCGTTTGCACATGTCTGTAAATAGATTTTTAAATGATATTTCTATAATGTCTAGGGTTGTACATGTTATGTACACATACTAACAGTTTTTGTGTCCAAATAACAAAAAATTGTAAAAAATACTACTTTAATTATTTTTGTCTTGTATTCATTTTGTACGCATTTGTTAGTATTGTACACATTTTGTGTCTGTTTTGTATTTGTCACGCATGATCAACTTTCTAGCATGTGATTAAAATATGGTCAAACTCTGATGCGCAATCAAAAAATGATAAAATTGTAACAATTTTCAAAATGCTATTCTTCGCATATGCCATTTTTTAAAAGCTTTTGTTGTCTTGGTATTTATCAAAAAATATATTTTTTTGTATACTTGCGTGTTTTTCCCAATTCTTTTCAATGTGAGAGAAACGACATGGACAAACAGATCTAACTATGGTCCTTTTGGATTAATCTATTTTATTAATTTTGTACGGTTCAGATTGTATTAAAGTTAATCTTACAGATATAATGATGTGAGCAAATTAAAATTTTTAGTTTATGCTTCATTAATTTGGCATACTTTTTATTTTATTGATATCATTACATTTGTAAGATTAACTCTGATACAATTTAAACGGTGAAAAACATATAAAACAGATTGATCCAAAAGAATTATAGCCGAGTCTAACTCAACACCGAAGAGGACGTCAATGGAAGACGCAAGACAAACACTAGCAACCTCCAATAACATGAGTGGCGCCAAAGAAGGCCCACAATTGGCATCGGGCCAAACCAATTCAAACAAGGGGAAGTCGATGAGCGAGAGTGATTTGGACCCTCACAACTCCTCTTACTTCAAATTCGCGCTCTTGTTCGCGAACTTCGTCCCTATTTCATCCAGGTTTTACAATGAACACAATTCTCTGTTTTTGTTCCTCAATGTCGATCAAAAGTTTTAGTTTCTCCTTAAGACCGTAAAGATGACATCTTTAATTTAAAGAGCATGCTGTTAACCAGAAAGTAATCTGAAAGCAAATTGAAGTAAATTGATTATTGGATTTGCCGGGAAGTTTAATTATCGTTCTGAATTTCGTTCTCTATGGATTTTTATGGACTGTAACACCTGAGTTGGAGTTGGAAAGCAGCTGATAAAGAGAGTAGTCATTGTTTAATGTGACTTGAGCATGATGCAAGTAATTGATTTGAATCTATTGTGGTGTGTTTCATGTACATTGCTAATTATCGGGTTGAGTGGGAAAAGCTGTGGTTGTTTGGTGTATTATGCTTAGGGTTTAAAGCTCGCTGTCAAAGTCATTTGTAAGTTCATGATGCGAGTTGGAAGTAGAAAATCTGTTTATTCACTTAGGCGTTGCTGGGGAATTAAGGGAGGTGGATTTTACTCACTTCTTCAAAATTCTTGTCTAGAAAAGAATAAATGAAAGAACTCTTAACTTTATACATTTTAATTTTAATAAAACATTGCTAACTAAAAGGTCATGTCCTGTGCTGAGTTCGTTCTTCATCCAAGGGCGTATTTGGCAGAACTTCTATTGTAGGCATGTTGATTTCGCAGGATTATGCGTGTCTATCTTAAGGATAATCCTAATTCGTTAGTCGGAATTAATTATAAAATTTGAACTAATTACTTGCTGTACCTAATTCCTTAGTGTAACTAGTTCTAAGCTTCCCAGTCCTATTCTTATTCCTGTTGCAGGTCCTTCAGACACCTGATTTTCTGGAATACAAAGCAGCTCATGAACTTTCCCAACATCTTCTGTATCTTGCTTGATTCTGTTCCTATAGAGTACACATATATCAGCAAGAAGTTAGTTCTTGTTTTCTGTGGTTTCTTGTCATGTCATAATCATAATCTTGGCAATATACTTTTTTCGGACAAAACTTGCCAAGTTATTTGATATGCAATATGCAGAGATGAAACTCTTGGTGGATTTATGCAAGCAAATTATCTCGGAGGCAGAACCCAGCAAGAGAGTTGCACTAGAGCGTCAAGCATTCCCGGGTGAAACTGTGCTTCAAAAGCAAGATGGAGAAATAAAGGAGCAAATGAAGCCTGAAGAGCATTGTGAAAAAACTGAAGAAAAGAAAGCACCTGCAGCTCTCAATTCAAATATCGGGCTTGGTGGTGGGAAACCCGAAGAAGCTATGTGGTTGGTGGTTCCCCTTTCGTTTGGAACTTCATCACGTATACAGGCAATGCACCCCTATACTATGGTGTAAGAAAAGAATCATGGAGAAATACTGATACATAGATAAATGCTGATGATACAACTGAGCTCCCCAAGGCAACATAGAAACTGAAAGACTGAGTCATTTTGAAGCAGCCTTTACAAGCCAGAAAATGGTCATTTTGCACAGGACACATTGGATTCATACAAGAATACAGAGGTGGTGGTGTTGGTAGAGCAAGGAAGAGCCACCATTCTTTTTTGCTGACGAAGGGCGATAAGGATGCATTGTTCACCAATCAATGAACCCATGTTATTTTGCAATCTGTTCTTTCAGCCTCTGGGCATAGGTTTGTAAAGAATGCATTCACACTGGCCGTTAATGTTATTTGCCGTGAAAGTTCTTTTTCGCTGAACTTTGATTCTATGTTTTTCAGCTTACAGTGTTGATTAATTGATGTTCAAGATTAGAAAATATTTAATTACAACAATTGTAGTATAGTAGTGAGTATTCCCGCCTGTCACGCGGGCGACCAGGGTTCGATACCGGCAACGGCGTGTTATTTTTCAAAAGCAATTGTGCTAAACCGTGGGTAAATATGAAGGTCATCATTAAGTTAGGGTAAATAATCCCTTTTAGGTTCAACCATTAACATTACATTAACCTTTCTTTCCTGCCAAATCTCCAGCTTGATTTTGTTCCTTCTTCATATGACAATGGAGGAAACTATATCCAACAAGGTGGGGGTTGATTTCCAGACTAAAAAAGAGGTGGTGGTGGATTCTTCGAAGTATAGTCACACTGCTGCAATTTGAAGAATTCAAAATTCCCTGTAAGTTATCAACATGTTCAAACCCCCCCCCCCCCCGGCGCAGAATTTAAGACACTATTGTAAAACGATAATCTGCCAGAAAGTTTTGACTTCGTAATATTTTAATTATGTAAAGATTAGCTTATGGTTATGGACATGGTAATATGTCCATTAAAAAGAACAAAGATTAGCTTTCAACGACAGCGACAAGAAATAAGCGTATACTACGAAGAACATTTCGATCGACTTGCCGCTGTGTTCTTTACTTGAATGTACTGTCGTTCGTGATTCTATCATTCCACAAGCAAACAACATTAACCTTAATTTCAGCATGTTAATCAAGATGACAAAATATCATATGAAACATACATCTAAAACCAATAAATTAAAGACTAGCAATTTCACAACTAATCCTATAAGGAATGAATAAAAAAAATTATTAGTCCATAAATTCAGTCATAATAATCCAAAAAATAATGGTTTAGAAATCATGAAAAAGCATAATAGCACCATCAAGCTTCATCTGGGAAGACTCGAGCAGCATCCTCACTTTTTTAAGCTTTTCAAACTTTTTGCCATTGTCACCCACACGCTTCTCTACCGGGAGATTCAGAATCTGAAACAAGCAAAAGCATATCTGAGCAATATATGAAAAATCCATAAAAACAACAAGACCTGAAGATTATTTATGTGAATCAAACCTGCTTTCCTTGTTCAAGCTCATAGGCGAGTCGGATACTCACATTTAAGGCAGCATGAAACATTTCATCCAATACATGCTCCCAGAGAGTAGGCTTATTTACTTTCCACAACAAAAACGTTGCGGCTCCAACAACTATTTTCTGCATTCAAGATTTTAAAATTGTAAGGACGCATTAACTTTTTACAATGTGGACACAGCATGAAATCTTCGTAGCAGTACAAGAGTTGTTTACCTCCATAAGCAAATAATGGTCCTGCCATAACCTATAAAGAACCTTCGGTGTATCCTTAATTTCTACGAATGTTGCATTAGAGATCTAGAAAGAGTAACAAAATGACATATTGTTAGTTAAAGAACCAGAAAGGAAGAAGAAAAGAGACAGCAAACATTTTCTACAAGTCTATAATAGGCAATCGGATTGGAAGGATTGCCAGCACCCTTGGCAATGTAGCAAAATCTGACCCTATAAAGTTCGAAGCCATCTAGGATGACTTGAAGGTAAGCACTGATCCCTTTTTTTGGTTTATAAGGACTATTGAACTGGCTCCTTTAGTATAGGAGGGAAAAGATGCTACATAGCTATTCCACCTTTAGGTCGTTCACCTTAGCACTGAGAGCCTATGATCATCAACTCAACAATCTTTTCATGGGTTGACAAGAGACTAGAAAAGGAAAGATTGTTAATTTTGAAAATGCATGCTACTCTTATGACAACTAAATTATTCAATTCAACAAGGATTCCAAGCAAAAGAAGGGGACGAATAGATAGCTCAAACACTTTACCTTATCCGTCTCAAGTAGACGTCCGGCTTTTGAGAATAACCGGAACATTTTATAAGCATCCCTTCCATGTCTCTTCAACACAACTGATTCCACCTGCAGCAAAGGAAAATGTGATCTCAGCCCCCATCCCAATCAAGGGAAAGCCAATCAGCATTTAGTGACAAAAAAAATGTCAAACATACCTCATCACTCTGAGCTGCTTCAATGATATGCTTGAAATCTGCAAAACATGTTCTTCAAAATCAACATATTTTTCCCCAAAAGGAAGAGCAGACATAAAATCTAGAATGAAGCTATGGTTACACAAACCAAAAATATTAATTAAAACACAGATATATTACCTACACTATACAAATCATCAACCATCCTTACGAATGGTGGTGAACTCAACTGCAAAAGGGTAGATCTAATGTGGTCAAAGGTCATATTACGACCATTTTCATTCTTGATCACCTCTTCATAAATGGTATTCAGTGACAAGGGAACTGCCAAAGTCATTATTGTCAGTAATCAGTTATGTATTTTGGGTTAGGAAACTAATTTGGGGGTACAAGAGAGGATAATTAGTAGCATCAATTTATGAATGTTTAGTAATAATAAATGCATTTCAATTCAAAATGTTGCTTGGACTGTGAACCACAAAATGAATCTAAAGAAAAGGCAATCATCTGAGAAAAAACATGGCACCAGATCTTCCTGTCTTCACTTTTTTCTCTTCACTTCTAGATGCCTCCAACATTGCACTAAGGACAATGGCAGCTTGATCATCCATCCGTGCTCTGATAATCTCAATGCAAAACTAGAAAATTGAAGAAGCACAAAGATAATTTGAGCAAAGGAAAGCAAGAAGCAAATCCCAAAAATAATTCAATGAACATTAGTTTGCATGACCACGCAGGTCATAATTCAAATTGGTATGCCTTTGCCTATGTCTGTGTCTATGCCACAATCCTTTCACATAATAACAAACACAAGCTAAAGATAAAACAACACCATCAGCAAACAAATATTCACCACTTTAAAAAACTGACCTTGTACCTAAGTCGGCGAACAAATTCTTCGAAATTGGCACGCCAAAGAACCGTCTCCTCTGCAGCTCCACTTTCTCTATTACACTCCAATGTATCACGCTTACGCTGATAAAAGGAAATTAGCATGAGTAAATCTCACAACTATTTTTATCAGTGAGTGAACCAAAAAAATGTTGATGATAAATCAACCTTATCGCCAACATGTTTACTAGGGGATTCATTCTTGCTATCTTCATCAGCACCTGGTTCAGTATCTACCATAAGTGAAAACCGTTTCGCTTCCATTGGCACTGCTGCTGCAAGAACACGTTGTTCCATGGTAACTGTTTCTTCAATAACCTAAAAATATTTCCAGAGTAAGAACTTTCTTTCTGAGTACAGAACTCAGATTCATGAAACAAATACAATGAGAACATCTATTTATAATGAAATATTAGATTTCCCTCTAAATTTCACAGTTGATTAGATGCTACTTGAGTGTGGTTGATGTTCTTTGTCTATATTTTAGCCTATTACAAAACTAAAAATGCACAAGCGGTCAGATGTTGATTCCAAATCTTTACAAAGAAATAACACGTTAATAGAGCTCATGTAAATGAACAATAACCTTAGCAGACTTAGCACCTCGCTTCTTCGCAGGAGTTTCTTCTTCATTTGTTGGTGCAAGAACTGGTTCAGCAGAAGGGCACCGTTCAACATAACAGGCTGCCACAAGTTTATGAAGATATTCTCTAACAGTATCAAGGCTCATACTGTGTACTGGATTATCAAAATATAAAAGTAGTCATAAATCAAACTAATATCGTGCCTGTAAATTAGGAATGTGAAACAGATCTTTCAGAGT